>JAMWBK010000001.1:3210000-3295000 GCA_029953675.1 Rhodosorus marinus
CTCTTCCTCGGTATGTTCAGGAGCTCAAGAATATTGGGCAGAACACCGTTGTCGAGAACTGCTTGTGCGTGGTCATCGCTTCCACCCACAATACTGCCAATAGTACGGATCGACCAGCGCTGTATTATCTGGTTGTCAGAGAGCATGTAATCCACGAGCTTTCTTGCGACATTGTTCTCCAGTATTTCTTCCACCTGCGTGCAGGCCAGCGAGCAGAGCTTTTCAGTAGGGGCATCCGGGCAGTAGCACACGAATACAACGCTACTCGAAATTAGCGTTGTTCCTCTTGTAGGTCTGCATGCTCCCGTACCAAGTCAGACCCAATGTCGGAAAGTCTCGAAAGTGCATAGCACGCCTCAGAAACGATGTCCTCATCTTCGTTCACTAACAGGGCCGCAATTGTTGGTACCGCTTTCCGGACAAGGAAGCTCTTCGGCGGAGGAGATCCTCCGCAAAAGTTTGACAGCGCCCACGAGGAAATTAGCAGTGTCGCATGTGAAGGATGGTTGTACATAGCCAGCAGCAGTCTTTCCATAGCTTCGTGATCCAATACAAGGTTGCGAAAACTTGGGCCTTCGGCGGAGATGTTGGCAAGTGCGCTTATAGCTTGTTCACGAATTGGCTCGTGTTCAGAGCCGACGAGGTTCACAAGTTTGGGGATAGCTCCGCTCTCTGCTACCTAGTGGTAGCCATAGTTTCCATAGTATTGGCATCCCTGAGTACGTTTTTGAAAGTAGGTGGTTTTTGGGAGTTGCCCTTACCGCTTGAACGTGTATCGACCTCCCGCAGGAGATATTGCCGAGGACCAGCGCGGCTTGGTACTGGAGCTTGGGGCTGCTCGCGTTGTCTAGAAACTGCGCCATCAAGGGAACAGCGCCAGCTCGAACAATCTGGTCGGTCGGCGGATCTTCGTCAGCATCGAGAAGTAGCCCGATCCTGACTGCGTTTTCGAACCGCTGTTGTTGGTTGTTGGTGAACATCCCCCGCACATAAGAGTCAAGTTGCGACTGCTGCGCTCCTCCTTTCGCTTCGGGATTCCATCCGTCCTCCATCGGCTGCGCTCCATCCAAGATAGTGAAGCTCGCAGCGCTCCCACACACTCTCCGTTTCATGATGCGCTCTTCTCTCTTGGACTTGCGAACCTCAACAGCATACTCCTCCCTTTTCCGTCGCGCTTCATCAGGATCTATCGATTGTTTGTAGCCCTTCCTACGAGCTTCCTCTCGAGCACGCGAAGCCATAGATTCCGAGTTGCAAATTTGTGAGGAAATGTTTAACCCCGCAGCCAAGAGCTCTGGGCTCAAACTGGAGTCCGTCCGTTCCGCTGCCTAGTAACAACTCACGACAAGCACATACCAAACCCTCCCTCCCAACTCAACACGCCCTTTCAAACTAGAATTCCGTCAATAGACCGGTCTGCAAATAAGTCTGAAACCTGCACCTTGCTCAAATACTGGACGACAGTACCTATCCTTCGCTCTCCCTCTCGACGGAGGCTAAAGCTAAACGCTGAAGCGCCCGCGAGACATGAGGCAGAAACCAATATACGACACTGATTATTTACCCCTTTCGAGTACTAAGTACTTTGCCAATTGCTTGGGACAGCGGTTGGAGCATTTTTTGCCGTCTTCTATTAGCTAAACGCTACCAAAACCAGTGCATGCTCGAGAGACATGAAGCAGAAACCAAGTCACGACATAGATTATGTAACCCTTCGATCAAGCGCTAAGTATCTTGCTGATGGCTTTTGGAAGCGTACGCAATTTCTTCTTCGCCTCCAGTAGCTCGCTCGCTTCTTTAACCAAGTCGCCGACTTGGTCTGTATTCAGGATACAGATATTTGTTGACTTCTTCGGAAGCGTTGCCGCAACGTCTTGGTACTTGAGGTTTTGGAAATCTGAGCGCGGGGCATTTGCGACGAGGCTTCCGAAGACGTGTTCCCTCAGTCTGCCGATGATGCCTTCCGTGTGATTTGGTCCTTCGTTGTAGTCAATCGCAGTTCATTGTACAGGTTCTTCGCATGGGGTCTTAAGATACTGCTCATAGACTATCGAAGTCGTGGAGCTTGGGGACCCGATTGTCAAAAGGACTCAACTCTTCGGTAGAGGGTTGAAAGGGAATTTGCCGAATGGAAGAGACCTGACAGTTGCTTAAGTTGAACACAACTTATTGGGCTCGATGCATGGAGCAGAAACTTGCTAGCGATCGGCTGATCAGCGCCAAACACCAGATGAGGTCCACAGGCTTAGCCGAGCCTACTTAGGGAGGGAACTTCGGTCTTCCGACGGAAGAAAACGCGCTTGTCGGGGCATGCTATTGACCGTTTGTAGCGATCTCCCCACTATCCACGCTTGGTGATGACCCGCAGCCGGCAGCAGCCATTTTCGCCCGTGCAAAGTGCTCGGTCTTGTGGCGCATGAACCAGAGTGACTCCTTAATAGCCCAGATTCCGGGCATCCTCGAATCGAGACCTGGAAACTATTGACAGAATCGGCGTACAGGTTTGGAAATCCCGCGCATCTGGATCGTAGATCTGGTCTGGTCCGGGTTGGTGGGCCAGCTTGGTGAGCTAGGAGCCAGGCGCATTTGGGTTCTGCAGTGGAATGCGGGACGCTCAAAGTGCAAAAGTCTTCTTTACAGTTCTTCTTCTTGCGACGGTCATGCATCGAGTCTTGCGGCAATGAGCTTCTCAATGTACTTGCCAGTAATATCTACCTCGAGGTTGACTCGAGCGCCTATGGGCTTCGCGGTGATAGCAACCTATGGTTGCGCATGGCAGCGCATATCATAGAAAACAGAACAGAGAGAGAGAAGCGAGGTCGGCTGTTGCTCTGGGAAACGATGCGTAGATAAAGTGCAGATGGACACTTACGTGGTCTTGTGTGTAGGCGATCATGGTGAAAGTGAACGAATCATCATAAACATCGCATACTGTCAAACTCGTTCCATCGACGGCGATGTATCCCTTTGGGACAATGTACTTCATCATAGACTTGTCGCATCCAATCGTGTACCAGAGCGCATCTTCTTCCTTCTCAACTTTGTCGATGGTCTGAACAGTGTTTTCAGAGTTGAGGTTTTGTCAGTTCAACACGGACTTAGGTAAAAGGACGATCAGTTGTGATTCCATGGCTACCCCAGTGCCATCGACGTGACCTTGCACGATATGCCCTCCCATTCTTCCATTGGCTTGGAGAGAACGCTCGAGATTGACTCCAGATTCTGTTGAAAGATCTCCGAGGTTGGTTTTACGCATTGTTTCCGGTGCTAGTCCAAACGTGAACCCGTCGCCTGGAAGACTCGTAACTGTCAAGCAGGTACCGTTCACGCTGATACTATCTCCAAGCACAACTCTATGCCGTGTTGTAATAATCGCGCAACCAGATCAGAAAAAGGACAACCATTCCTCAGAAAACGAACGCAAAATTCGCTGAGCTCTCCCGCTTCTGAAGCTTGTTCACTACTAGCAGCACGTACCCGTCCAAAGTCGAACTTGCCGCAACATAAAGATCTACCCCACCTTGATCATTTTTGTCCAAACTCTTGACCTTTCCCACCTCCTCGACGATCCCCGTAAACACCATCCTTACTCCACCCGCACCACTGCAAATCCGCCTCCCAACTCCTCTCCCTCTCCCAACCCACAAACTCTGTCCAACAAATCCAAACATCACGAAGTCCACAAGATCAACTCATCCAAACACCCCCTCGCCACCACGACCAATCAACCAAACTCTTAGAATCATACCCCCACCCCCCACCCCACGCCCCCCTTCTTCAACAATCTGGCAATCACGCACTCCATATTCCCCATTCAATTGATGAAATGTATGATCAAATCCAAGATCATATCTCCACGTGCTGCTATTGACATCCCCATCTATTTTGTCAACATTTTCAATTCAACGGCGGTAGAAAACGCTCAACAGATCCAAACGGAAAATCGCATCCGGACGCATGCACACCTCTTGCGCGTTTCCCAGAAGATATAGAGTTCTGCGCAAACAGCAGTTTTGAGCAATTCTAAGGCCGCTATTGGAAGCTGGAGTCTGGTAAGTTGCTGATGAGGGTAAAAAGAGTGAACGAGTATGATCCTTCCTCTAACTGGTGTTTATGGGAGGTGACGAGTGAACATATTCGACATCCTATTGCGAGGACTGACGAATACCGCAAGTCGATGGATTCGAGCCCATGAGGAAACTCCGCGCACTGATGTCTATTCGTCTGGGACAAACACTCTGTCAAGAACAACTCTCTTACGAGTTGGGGAGGTGACCCAGCGCTGAACGTTAGCAACCTGAAAGCCTCCCATGACAAGAATCGCGTTGGGATAAACACAAAGCCCGCTCATTCTACAGATATTCCAAATCAGACGAGGGATTAAACCCGATGCCTTGATTCAACCCCAAACGCGTCTAGTTTGGCTTTTTGGAGGCTTGGGGAAGGGGTATATGGTGAGTACATATGCCATGTATGGGAAGAGTCGGAAGGAAGAAGATCGTCACCAATCTATGTTTCAGTAATCGGAAAGCCTCTTGACTGCTTTGGTAGGTGTTGGTTTTGTAGAGCAGGCTGTATCCACTCACGATAGGATTCCCCAAGGTTGCTGAAGACGAGGGAAACCACTCTTTCTCTCGTCCAAAGGTTGCCAGGAGACTAGCAACCTGAGCGGAGCCAAGACTTGAAAGCAATCACATGGTTACGCTGTTCTCCTTCGAGAGTTTCAACCACTTAGAGCGAGCAAATTCTATTGAGCCTCTCAAATCGAGACGCATCTGCATCCATGGAAACTGCAGTACTGAAAGAGTGGATGTATCACTGACGGTTCTGCCGTCGTGACCATGGGCAAGTCGCAACTACAGCCTGTTCTACCTCCACGACACAAGCAGCAACGCCCATGTGCAATCTGCGATTTCACTCTACGGTTTGGTGTGGGGTGCAGTCTGGCTTCACGGTACCCAATGAGAAAGCAAGCGTTCCAGAGCGTTTGCGAATAAAGTACCTACCCATAAATTTACAAACTGGTTAACGAATCCTTTTGTGCTGCTGCCCAGCACGAAGGATTGAATCCGCAGAGGAGAACATCGGGCCCACTCCAGGATACTCACGAGCTTGCAGAGGCTTCGGAAAACTTGGCGTTTCGCTCGTTCAGCAGCCGTACGATTCCGTTCACGTGCAGCAATCCACAGACACCAATTATCTGATTTCCGTCCGGCAGTGACAACTTGAGTCAGTAAATAAAGGACTCTGTGAGACGGAAAAGCTCTCGGGGAATGCCTACCGCTGTTAGCTCTTCTCTCTTATCTACAACCGAAGCGTCGTCGAGTATTTTTTCCAGCGATTCGTACAGATACACGTCTCGTTCGTGGATGACGACCTGATGAAAAACCAAACACCAGTACATGCGAGCTCAAAAGCTCAGAACTTTGAACCATAAACGGAACTTGAGCAGTAATGCTTCCCTCCCGCTCCCCTCTCACTCAACCCTACCTTCAGAAAGGATGCAATGGCTGATATCACGAGGCCCAGCAGTGTGTAATAAAACGCGTCTTCTATTGTCGACGTGCTCAAGATCTCGACGTTTTCTATCATCAGGGCATGAACGGGAAACAGGGCGTCCCCCACGAATCCCATCCCTTGCACGGCAACAAAGGAGAGAAGTGTAGTCGGGAAGGTCAATACGAACATCTCCCTCATCCTTTGCAAGGGTAAAACAAAACACCACACAACAAAGCACGAGGGAAATCATAGTTGACGTCAGAACTTGTCGCCTTGGTGGTGTTAGGCCTATCTAGTTCTTGACAGAAAGCGGTGATCTCCTTAAATCGTCTTTTCGACGCAGAAAGAGGACTGAGCAGAATGCAATCGATTCTTGATCTTTCAACCACGACAGCCAAGATAGGGACTACCCATAAAACCATATTGAGGAGATCGTATGGTATTCCGTTACCTCTCAACGTCCAAGAAGGTGGAGACGAGATTGACACCATTCCTGGGCGGCAGGTCCGGTAGCAGCAGCTTCAGAGTTTGAAGAGGAGAAGTGAAAACTTGCAGAGGGTTGAGTGCTTTAGAGAGCCGTTGTATGGTATCATTCGCCTAAGAGAACAAACACATTCGTCTTGATTGGTCCACACAGTTTATACGCGTACGTACAGCAACGGGTCCCGCGGACTTACAGGTCTATCCCCGAGGACAAGCTTTGCACCTAATCGTTTCGCTTCATCAGCAGCGCACACAAATTCCAAGCCCGGTTCAAATCCAGACAGCTTCTGAAGGTTTGATATCCCTACTAGAACCGACCCAACCAGAGCTGGGCCACTACCGCCAAACCTTGCAGGAGCCCGGAGTAGCGAGAACAGGTTGAAGCTCTCTTTGCGCAATTTGCTTGACCCTGTACAAACGAAAAAGTTCACGATAATGATTCTTTCGAGGATTAGGACCGGCCTCGAGAGAGCTCTCGAACTTGTGCATAGTCTCGGTGGGGAACGCCATCCTACTCTTGTCCTTTTTGAGCTTCGAAATCACTCGCCATCTATCCTCGCACAGCTCGATCATTACAGCTCGAATTGGGCTTGTCACGCTTGCCGCAACTGTCTCTACATCCCGCACTGAGCTCCTAAACCCATGAATGCATCCTTTCCGAAAAAGTAGTGAATCGACAATTCTGTCAGGCCCAATACAACTCAGCTGGAGAGCCAAAATTCCTATCCGATAATCTTACCAACGACGTAAACATCCACCCCACTCTTCTCATCCCTCACCACGGAAACCGATCCCAGCCTCCGCAGCTTGTCATCAGGTGGTGGATCGACTCGCACAGTACAGTGCCTAACCAATCTATTCCTCCGGCTCACGCCAGGCCTGACACCATATGGCGCAACCCCAATCCCATGGAAAGCTAGCATTTCCCTACCACTGGCCTACCCCTCCCCCAAAACAGGAGGAAGGCCCTGACTCCAATAACAACCTATTCCCTTCGCTCCCCAAACTCAATTGTACTCTTACCCTCAAATCGAATCTTAAAAAGTTCCCAAAAAGTAAAAGGTAACACCCCGAAACCACCAGCCCCCCGACTCCCAGGCTCTCCAAACCTTGTCCCCCCTTTCCTCCCTTCTCTCCAAAATTCCCTTCGCTACCCATCCACCTTCCCAACGTATTTGAGTTCACCCTAGAGAAGCTCGCACTGCTGAAATGCAGCCACATTTACGTCACGTTCCGTTTCTTCTTCTCGATCCGAATTAGGATCTCAAATGCGTCGATTCCCATGTGAAAAGGCATGCTTTGAAAAGCAAATGACGTGTTTGGCAGGCAGATAAAAGCCTTCTAAAGGCCATGGAAGGAAGATAGTAAATGGATAGATCACGCTCTTGTTCTATGAAGCTTCCTCTTCTGTCGAGATGTGGCGAGAGCACCCTAGTGAGGCTAGTTCAATGTCCGCAGTCCCCCTCAACTTGGATATCGCTTCTCCCGCGATCTTCACGTTGATTGGTGTGGATGGGTTTCAGGGTTGGTGGGCTGTGCGGGCTTCCTAGGGTGTGGGTTACTCGTTACCGCATTTTCCGAGGGACCACCTGACCTCTTTTGATATGTCTACAGTAGCAAGCCACCGCCTCGTTTGCCTCCATCGGCCTCAAAGAGTTGACAAACATATCCGAATTCACTAGCTGGGAAGACCGGAAGGGTTCACCCATCACCATGTCACGCAGATTTTCCCCAGCTCCCAAGCACGTGAAATTTCAAAGATCGTTTTGTTCTCGGCCTAGTCTCTAACTTTGCGACAATGAAACTTAGGACGATAGCCGTCTGTTTATGTACAAGCACGGACTGGCTGGGGAACAGAATAGACGGAATCGGGCTTCCAACAGTAGAAGCCGGGCTCGTCTCCTAGATGATCAAAATTACCTCATCACTCGTTGCCCTCGTCTGTGGCCTCTCCTTCCGTCTCGGATTCAGTGTAATCGGCGTTCCCGTCAGTGTCCGCTTCCGCTTCCGCCTCCTCCCCATCTGCAACCTCGTCGACTCCTGCCTCTTCGACAGGTTCTGGTTCTGGTTCTGGTTTGGGCTCAACATAGTCCGAATCCATAACCTCCTCAAGGTCCTTGAGATGTTCTGCTCCCATCGCACTTGCAGCCATCTGTCTAGTGTTCTCATCGTGGGAGCGATAGCAAAGAACCATGGAGTACACGCCTTCACACCTCGAGACAATATTCGGACTTGACCTACATAGAAACGTAGAGAACGACGCTTGAGCAAGGAGTACTCGGGAATACAAAGCATGAAGGGATTTTCTGGCAAAACCCAGAGGGTTCTATTCCAGGCGTGCACGAGAAGCACCCACCGTTGCATAACCTCGTCGAGTTTCTGCCTACACAGGTCTCCCAAGGATCCTCTGCTTGTCAAGGCAAACATAGCAATCCTAGCCCATAGAGCTCCCAACGCCTTGGGACTGGATTCTGGTTTCGGGTCGTTCAATCGGTCGATGGCAGCTGTTATCAACTTATCATTCTGCAGCAGCTGGTAAACTATGTTAGGGTCTGCACCGGCAATGGCGCGTTGAACTCCTGCAAGACATCCACAGCAAAGCGGTTCAGGAATTTGTCGGTTGGTCGCTCCGCTGGGAATAGAGGTTCTTGAATACTATCAGTACCGTCGAAGATCCGGTCGAGGCATTTCGTTTCCCGTGGGCCTCCAGCCGAGGCCTCATATCCCTGCCACGCAATGCCTAGTGAAAGTTGTGCCGATGCGAGGTCTCCAGTCTTCGTAAACTTCCTCACAGACGCGATTGCTTTCACCGTAACCAGTTCATCTAGGTCACGCCCGACCTCTGTAAAGAACACAATAAAACCAAATTGCAACGCACGTAATGAGACAGTTAGCTCTGGCTCCTTTTTTCCCGCTGACGCGAATCGTTAATGCGGCGCTGCTTACCGGCACACAGCCCGAGACTGGTGGACACCAGCGAGATCAGCTCTTCCCCAAGCTCCGCCTTAACCGGGTTTGTACTCTCCAGCAAGCCAAAGACGGCGTAGAGAGCTGCATACGCGTATCTGGCCAAAGGGGTGGTGGAGTAGTCTACAAAATAGTAGATCGGACATTGACGGTGCGACGTTGAGCACACTCGTATCGCTCATGAGATCATGACAATGCTTTCTTTTTCAAGCATACCGTTGGAGCTCACTTCGAGCTTTGCAGACAACCATTTCGCAGCCTGCTTGATCGCCTCCGGTGCGCTTTTAGCCCTCCTCAGTATCGAAACGCAGTTCACGAAGTCTTTGTGAGGTGGCAGGTCCGGCAGCTTCAGCGATGGCTGCTCCCCACCCACCAATCCGCGCAAACTGTTTGCGGACGACTCATCGTGAAGGGCTACCGCTTGAAGCACCTCTTCTAGAAGTGGGGCCGGTATTTTCCTTGCAATACGTTTCAGAGAAAAACCGAGGGCCGAAACGCACTGGTTGTACATACGTTTCTGGATGAAGACAGGGACAAGAGCTGGTTTTCTTAGTCTGCTTTTTCCAAACAGATGTTTGTCATGTGGCGGGGGTCCGTACCTCTTCCTCGGTTTTCTTCGAGCGCGAGAGGCAGACACGTAGCCAAAAAACGGTCGTTGCCGTAAGTATCACCGTAGGATTTTGCGATCGGGACAAATGCACGCCAGGTGCGTTTGAATTAAACCACTCCACAGATTGCAGCAAAGTATCAGCGATGTCGAATTCCAGAGACTTGTGCGAGTATATCAGCAGAGACGAGAAGAGCAAGGCTGGCGCGTATTCATTAAACAGCTCCTCCGTAGAGGTTTCAAAAGCAGTTGAAGCAATTGCGGATCCAAACGGTTTCAGCTCCCTCCCCTTATCAACTGCAATCGTCGCAAAGTCTCCACAAACGCCAGCAAAGATTCCTGACAGGACATGCACTCAATTCAGCACCCTCGAAAACGCACATCGAACGTCCGGCACCACGAAGTACAGGGCAACTTACTGAACAATACTCCAACTCTGGATCGGATTTTTTTGACGAACTGGTCCTTTCCTGATACTGTGGCTAACCAAACAGTATCCGCGAGAGCCTTCACAGCTCCAAACGATGCTGCAGTGCTGAAATGCTCGGCAATGTTGTCATACTGGAAGCCCAAGTGAAATCCGGCCAAGTCCTTGCTGAAAACCGACCTCACCAGTCCATCTTCGAAGAGCTCAGTCCCGGAGGTTGTTGTGAGGATTGAGCCAGTTGCGGATATTGCCGTTGTCAGAACGTCCGGGTGCAGTGATGACCTGAGGAGCCCTGCAATATTACAAGAAGACAAACACCGCAAAAATGATAAGATTATGGTTGAGAGCTTTTCCTGATTATTCCACAGGGTTGAACAGCGGCACGAAGGGTCTTGGATCACATTCCGCACGCAACGGCAAGAATGAGAGCTTACTCCGTAGTACGCGGCTGAGCCTTCCAGAAGGGAATTCATCTACAAAGGAAATCCGGTTAATACCGAGCTTAACAATCTTATCCAGAATCTGTAGTCCCTGTGTAATAGTGACAATGTTTCTGTTTTCGCCGGAAATCGCGTCCATGGAAAAGTACAATAGATCCTTGAGAGAGGAGTACACGTTTCGGTGACTCGCAGGGGTTTTCTTTTTCCCCTTCACTAGCTGAGCAGGGTCCTTCGGGAATGAAAAAAGGGAACACAAAGGGGGATCAGTGACCACCGGTAGCAGAGCTAGATGCTTGTTCTTAACAAACTATGGTATGGAGTTACCTTCTCTGCCGCATCCAACGCAACTCGAGCAATGTAGACAGCCATCCCCCTCGTGAGAGTTTTCGCATCCCACTCTTCACCGTACAAGTTCTTCCCTGCGTCCTCCATCAACTTGCCAATAACCACCTTGATCCCATACCGTGAGATGTTCGACTCCCATCGCTGGTTGATCTCAATATCTTGCATCCGCGGACCGCCGTTGGAGATGTTCTTGGTTATGTTGAGCCAAAACCCGAATCGTCGCGGAGCATCGACACGAGCCAGTGCAAGAAGAATAGGAACCGCCGTCATGCAACCATTGTCAAAGGCAACAAAAAGCATCTCTGGAAGATCTTGAAATGCGCCTATTGTTCTCTCTGCTCCGACCGCATGTAGCAAAGAGACGAGGGCAGATGTGGCAGCCTCGCGAACCATGTTGTACTTTGCCTCCGGCGGGCATATGAGTGACTCGTATATTGCCCAGCCGATCTTTTTAGCTGACGACGCCGAGGACCACAAGTCGGACAGGTGCAGGGGTCTACCTTGTCGAAGAGCTTCTTGATATTTCTGCTTCCAAATGGCGCTGAGCAAACTCAAGCCCGTTGCCCTCGTGACCGCAGACGGTAGGAGATCCCAGGATACGAGCTCCAGAGCAATCTCCTCCGCGACTGTGAGAACGCTCGGGTGCGCTTGCAGCGCCTGAGCACTGAACGAGTTCACTATTCCCTCGGCCCCGAACCCAAACGCTGCCACGTCCCCGCAGTTCTCGATAACAGCCCTCGTATCCGCCAGATGAGATTCAGGCACGTACAGATTGGAAGAGAAGTCCCAGTCGCGTTCTCCTTTCTCGTTCGCCATCGCGGTAGCCATGGCGTTCATTAGGGTGTTCGCCCGCTTAGCAATGTACTTGGACGTGCATGCGGGACCCACAGACAGAGCTGCTGAAACACTGGTTCTATCATCTTTTCCAGTCAAAGCATCCTCAATCACAAAAACTGCCTTCTCCGCCAGCTCAGCATCCACCTGAACAGCACCTTGAAGTAGCTTGCCCATGAGGTACACACTTGCAACAGAATATTCCGGGTACTTCTCATGAAGGCTGTAAGCGTTCTGGAGGAGGCCCGTTAGAAACGAGTCCCCACAGCGCTTTCCAAGCTCATGATAGGCTTCCGCAATTACCGCAAACGCCGACGTGTTCAGAATCGAGAGTCTGTCATTGTCCCGATCGTAGATATCCGCTGGGTGTATGGAGAATGCTGCTGACGTTGTGAGAGCAGTCTTCTGCAGAAGCGCCTGCAAATGCGCCAGAAGATTTCCGTGCCTTGCAAGGGTTGCCTTGTCCAATTGAGAAGTCATCGACCGGCAAACGTAGGACGAGAACGTTGTTGAGAAACTGGAAGGGTTGGACGCAACGGTTTCTACAACCGCAACACCGTAGCGAGAATCCACACTCGCTAAAGACGCAATCGCGTTCGAGGCAACCATCAACGTTTCTGCGCTGATGGTAATCGTCTCTGGAGTGTTGAATGCGTCCACGTGAAGCAATGGAAGAAGTTGGTCGTAGAGGGGCTTCTGCAGTAGGTCATCCCGTAGCTTGGCCGTCCCTATGTCGCTAACCTGGTACTGCATACCAAACGCGACGTTGACAGCCAGGTGAAAGCAAGCGTCCCCGGCCCGTCCGGTTGGCGGATGGACCGCAATTGCCCGAAGGAGCCACCAGACCTCTAAACTCCATATATACTTTTCCACATACTTTGCAATGTCATTGGAAAGACGTTCTGCCGCGTAGCTGGCGGCAAGGCCAAGGATTAGCCTCTTCTCTGCGTCTGAAATATGAGGCCTGCAAGAAAACACGAAAACCAAAGTAAACATTTAGATTAGTTACCCAATACCTGAAGGCCTTGGTTGGAAGAACAAGGCGCACATTTTCTTCGCCAAAATTTGGTACAGTGCGGATGTCGCCGCTGCTCGGGCAGTACTGCGGTGGTCGGTTACAGACGCTACAGTCGAGGAAACATGGCCGACCTTCACAATGCCGGTTCTGGAGGTGGTATAGCCGGTGAAACCAGGATCCTTTGTAACCATTTCAAATCGTCTCTGAATTCGCAGCAAGTCGAAACTATCTTCGAAAATGTCAAATGTTTCCTCTTCATAGACCTTATCCCTTCTCCCCGAGCGACTCGATCCGCGGCTGAAAAAGTTCGACATACGGCTGCTACGCCTGCTAGATCGGGAGCTGGTGCTACTGCGACCGCTACTGCGCCTAGATCCTGAGGAACTTCTGCTAGAGCTTCTTCCAAGAGATGATGTCGCTCTTCCAGAGGAGCGGCCGGAAACCGATTTCGAGGCCGAACGACGCCCGAGCGAGAACTTTGAAGAACGAGAGGATCGAGAGCTCTCCACATTTGTCTGCGAAATCATTCCATCTTCGGACGTCTTCTTCGGTACCTTCTTTGGCAGGCTCATCGTATCCAAGTTCTTTGCTAGCCTCGTGTTGGCAGCTGCATCCGCCGACCGCGAAAACGTCCGCGCGTCATCGTTTTCACCGCCAATGCCCACTCCGGTCACTTCGCCAGCGTCCTTCCGGTACTTTCTGATCTCCTCTTTCGCAGCGAGATCCCCATATTCTAATCTCCAAAGGGCAATCAAGGTACCGACACGAGCCGGGGAGAAGAACTGGGGAACATCAAATCTGAGCAAAGCCGCAAGGAGTGACCATCCGCACCGGCGACAAACGTTCTGGATCATCTCCCCGTGCTTGTCTTTCGAGGTACTCAAACCGGTGATCAACGAGAATCCGATCTCACCAAGCCTCTCAACGACATCAAAAGGGAGGCCAAGCGACCCGTTCGCTCCGTCGATCAGGCCTACCAAAGCCGTGGTACAGCCAAGGACCGTGTATAGTCCCGTTGGCGCTCCGGATTCTCCTAACAAGCGTTCAACACGGAGTTAGCGGATCATCGTAAAACCCGTTCAACACGGAGTTAGGAGATCATCGTAAAACCCTGCTCAACTGGGCTTTCGAGATTGTCTCATACCTAGAGATGCTTCAGTTGCAATTTCAATCACAGCTACACGAAGGCGTTCAACGGCTTTGGTGACAACCACTTCCCTCTTCATCGGTACGGCTGCACCCACAAGCGAGAGAAACTATACAGCATAGCACAGAGACATAAATGCGACAAGGGGGCAGGTTGAGCCTGTGCTGTCTAGTCCATAAGAAAAAGTGTTGAAAGCACGTACCTCTGCACCGGCAGCTCTGCTGTACATTGACCTTGTACCAACTATACCCAATGCCAACGATACGAGCCTGTCAAGAACGCGTCCAACTCGGAGAACATCGCTGGAGACCTCTCGAATGCATGCAGCCGCTACCAGGAGGGACACACCATCACTCACATCCGAGCCCATGTGATCATCCCTCGTAAGCAAGGCGTGAATAGCTTCCAGAACTTGCAAGAGAACAGTAGACGGCACTGCGCGAGTGAGACCAAGAACAAACCCATCCGCTACTGCCGGCAGAATGCCGCCGAGCTCCTCGCTCTTCTCGACAATCACTTCCAATGCTTGAGGAAAAATAATATCACCAAACTCTTTGGTTCTCCAGGCCTGTATGCTTGCCGCGACTGCCCAGGTCACGCCTTCAACGTTCTTGTACAGTTTCGCCCGCACAAGCTTGAGACCATGAAGGAGAGCGATTCACAGCAATTAGCAAAATGACCTTCAAGGATTTTCATCGTATAGATGAAGGTCTCAGTCTGCTTACCAGATCGATTGTACCCACGAACGAATCAAAATTAACTGCCGGTGCGTTTCCAAGTTCGACATTATTGTGTTCTACTGCGTGCACAGTACTGTCCGCTCTGCTCTGCTCTGACCTCCGAAACAGTTTTGATTGGGTTCGGACAGATCCTTCACCTCGTAAGCTTCTCCGAGACATCGATCCACGCAGCTCCTTCTTTCCAATCCCTTTCCCGGACAGTATCTTCCTTTGGCGCTGGCTATTCCTGTTTCGGCGGAACAGGCTCCCTGCCGAGGCTGCTGAAGCATCCGAAGTACGGGAGTCCCGAGTGGACTCCGTTCTCGCTGAGCCACGAGCGGAATCCGGGACAGAGTCCCTGGATACATCTCCGGTTTCATCCGAGATAAACGACTCCGCCATCAAGGACGAATCTCCAATGGGTACCGAGCGCTCCGAGTCCCTCATCGCGTCATGATCCTGGCAACCAACAAACCTGGATGAGACCTCGGACGCAGAACCTCCAATGCTACAAGATGGCAACAAACTTCAAGAAGCATCAATCAACTACAACGGCTGAATCTCAACAATCGCTTACCACAGAGGCATCTAGCGTAGTATCTTTCTGGTCGTTCTCTCCGATTTCCGCCTCCTCATCGGCCGGTGGTCCTCCGTTTTCCCCAACTCCAGGAGGCATGTCATCTGTTTCGTTAATCTCTTTCATTTCGTCGTCCAGGTTAATCACGATCTAGACGAGGCGGAGACCATATACACATCGCTCTGATGAGATGCCGGTGTCAGTCAGGCAGAAACACACAAGCAGTCACCTACCGTCTCATAGTTGTATATCCCGTCGTCCTCATCCTCAAAAATAGTCCTGTTTTGATTTGCGTTCTTCATCTTGTCCACAGCAGAGGCGCGTGAGAGGTAATGCTCCCATACCGTCTGCGCCTTGGCCTGTCCAATACGAGCCACTGCAAGTCCATAGAGCTTCTGCTCATTTGGCTCAGAACTGTCAGCAAGGTACTCAACGCATGCCGTTCGAAATGAGGCTGCGTAGGGGCTCGGTCTGTTCAATGGCACAATTCACGAAGTTCAGCAAAAGTCAAAGCCATCACCTGCAAGGCGAGGGTTGCTCCGTACTTGATCAACGGGGCGAAGACAGCAGCTAGGAACGCGACTCCGCTTGAGCAGTCCTCAGTCTTGTTGACGATCACCTCGATCGCCTTTTCGATGGTCTCCTCGTCTGCAATACCAGCCAAGTGAGATCGTACCAATTCTGCAGCGCAGAAGCAGCTCTCGTTCTTCAGCGTTTCCCAATTGGATTTTCTCAATAGTAGTCGGACAGATTTGCCAATCTTTTCATCCTTAACACGGCACCTGAGGGGACACGGCGCAAACCCTTTGTGTTCAGTCGTTCAACCGAGATGACCTAGTCAAACGTGGCAGATGAATGCCGCCGACTGTCGAGCTTTGAAGCAAATGGTGGATCAGCAGCGTACCTCAAAAGTAAGGCTGTAAACATTGCCATCGAGATCGTCAGGCTGTCCGCATGCTCCATGTCCAACTTGAGTTCCTTGTCAGTCATTGCAATGTACTCCTGGAGCTTTCCAATAACGTAATTGACTCCATCGGTGCCAGCAAAGATGGAGCAAGACTGAACCAGCGTCAAGACCTAGATTGAAATCCCAAGATGATCAGAGGCATTTCAAAAAAAAGGAAAAAAGCAGCAACGTGCTTGTCATACCTCTTTCCGAATGGGGCCACCTCTGCTACCGTACAGAAAGCCTACCTTCATGGCCAGTTTCGATAGTTCCCTGACATCTTCCATGATATCGGCATCAACTTTGTATAAGTTGGTGAAGAAAGCCTCAACCGCATAAGTCAGAATGCGATAAATAGTAAGTCTGTTAGAATAGCCAGCGTCGATGTATTGCTTCAGAGTGGCAACGACAATTTCCACTGTTGGACTCTGCGTTTTCAAGTTGAGAGATTCTGTCTTGAAGTGTTCAGCTCCCACACCGCTTTTCGCCTGCCGCACTCGTTCATCGCCTTCAATCTCAGCCTCGAGCTTGGCCCAGGCCTGTTTCCTCCAGGTACTCTGGTCCTTCCCGATTTTTGGCTTCAGTTCCTTGGGAATCGCCTGTTCCTTCAGGGTCGCCCTCGCCACGTAGCCCATGGTCTTCATCGTGAAGTCATCGTTGCCCTCTTCTAGCTGTTGGCTTTCTTCTTCTTCTTCGTCGATGTTGATGACCATATCTGGAGCGGTAAGATCAACTGCCCCTGAGGCGTTGAAGTCAACTGCAGTCGTTTTCAAAAGCACACAGTTGGTCTTCAGTACCACTCCCAAAACGAAGAACTCCTAGCAAAGATATGCGAGCTAATTACCATTTTCAGCATCCGCCTCAGCGGCTGCTGAAGGCTTGGCGTCTTCATGAACACCGTCTCCTATTTCTGGCTCGGGAACGTCGTCGCTGCATGAGTTGGCAAAAGAAGCAGAGAAACACCTGGTCAGATCCGTGGAAGAGAAAATAAGCATCGGAAGTCCTCCCTTGCAAGCAAGCATGTCTCACATTTCACCGACGTCCATCTCGCCGTCTTTCTTTTTCCGATTGTAAATTCCCTTCATAGCGGCCGATGCTTCTACGCAGAAGCGATCGAGTCACAACCAAATCCTCCCCTCAAAACTGGAACCCTTACTCTTCCAGAGCTGCTAAAGCACCCCGGAAAATACAAAACCCTGGACCCATCTGCACATGTACACAAAACCAGAATCCCTCAAGCCCACACTTTACAGGTACGCTCTACCTTTTAACTAGACAAAACAAGAGCCCTCAACCAGTAGCACAGTCCCCAGGCAGCACAAGATCAAGGCGAAGATGTCGTCATTGAAGCTAAAAATGCCAACCCACACTCGCACAAACAAAAACCCCAAGATCATCAGAATCGACACCATTCCAAACACCTTTCTCGCACCGCCTACTCAAAACATGTTTTTAATTGAATTTTATTAACACACTGTATCAGCGCAGAAATCCGCCATAAGTTGGTGTCCACATCCAATATTGAATAAAAATAGAATATTTATCTATACGACCAAAAACTATTTATGTTCAAGCTAAATTCAAACTCATTATAGAATCTGATTGGAGGGAGCTTGCCTTGGACCTGATTATTTAGTATTTCAACGGGTCTGATGGTAGTATGATATAGGGGGTGTTTCCATATTGGTGAGATTCTCAATAACATTGATTATTTTTCGATATATGAAATGGTTGCGATTAGGCAGGTGAAGCTTGGTGATAAACCAAGGGGGTAGGAGATGAGGAATGCTGGCGGGCTTGTCAGCCTGATATACACGTGATGTGGCTTTATATTGTATATTCCAATCCAAATTAAACGTTTTAACCGTATGATGTTCCTGACACTTGAGTGAAAACCGGGTTTAACCAAGGAGACCCGATCCGCGGGAGAGCAGAGGAAGCTTGGGGATTCCATGACCTGAAGTCTGAGTTTCAATTAGCCTCGACTCCAATGAGAAACGCAGCAATTTTGTCACTCAACGCCATTTTGAAAGTGTGGTATTGACTGAGGCGAGTGATAGAGTCTACTATGATCTATAGTCCCTAGTCGCAAAAGACTTGTTCACTGGCTGTGAGAGCGTCTTGCTCCACTTCGTGTACATGATGTATATGCTACATGTCTTGCGGCTCGATGAAGCGCCTGAAGACAAAACAAGGACCTATACCAACAAAGTCGCCTAAAAGATGCTCTACTGCGTGAAGGAATAAATCGTGTGCAAGCTTGCCGTCCGACTGCAAAACACCTAGCGCTGACGGGAGGACCCGTGTCTCGGTAAAATCCCAGAGAACGCACACCAAGCGATGTCGGGTCCATTCATTGATGGTTCCACAATATCAGACACCCCTGTCTATTTGTGTCACGACTAAACATTGCCTTGGGAACCGCTCTACGCGACCCCATGTAGGTCGTCATTGCTTCCATTCCATTTAGATTCTACCAGTTGATCAACTACGCTATGGACAAACAATTCTGTGCACAGTGAATTTTCGTTGAGTTTCGGGGCTGTGACCGTTCAGAGATTGCAAGCCCGCTTAGGGCCCACAAATGATCGTTTTCATTCTGTCCATCAGCGTGTTGTGAACTCTTGTTCACAACACGCTGATGGATAAATCATCTGAAGACTTCTGGCCTGTTCAGCACGAGCCAGAAGTCTTCAGACGCTGCGGTTTGGTGGAGCCTACGCTCTCCTCGGCCAGCAAATTCAGACTATGTTGCTAGGGTGCAGGCTACGGTTCAGCTTTCTATCCTGCACATACCTTGCACAGGGAGTTAGAAGTTCTCTAGACATTGCGTTCATACACAAGCACACGTCGAATACAGGTTATGACCGTGTTCATACTCAAAACCCCCAAAAGAACCTCTCTGCAGCTCCACCGGAACAAGGCCTGTCGGACCAGAAACCCCTTAAGAAAGTTAACTGCTTCCGACGATGAATAAGATGTAGCATTTCTCTAGCAGAGTGGCAGCATGTGCAAGCCGCCGTATACCCAGGCTAGGATTATCTGGCAGTAATCGTTCATCGTATTTTGTGAGCCTCCCCAACCGGTGGGGTTGCCTGGGTGCGGGTCTGAACCCCTTTCGATCCACCCTATTGAAATGATTGAGCTCCTATTTCCAGTCCAAAAATCAATTCTAGAGCCAATCAATGCTCGTTACAGCAATTAATGATTGAATATCTGTATTTTAAAAGTAATTAGATTTCCTTTTTAGGTAGCAATGATTCATAATACCACACTAGTTGATTAGAATGCCGTTGGCGTTGTTCGAAACTCATAGCCCTTCCTAGATTTGAGATTTTCTGCATGAAGAACGATCAATAGAGAATATTTATGATCCGAGGTCTGAACCGAAATAGGATGTTCTTGAATAGCCTTGCTTTTTCATTCAAAAATTCTATTTCTCGTTCGAGGCCGCCCGCATTCCCAGAGATCGTGAGGTCAAGAACTCCGGGGGGGAGGGGGGGTGTAGATGCTCAGAATTTCATAGACGCTTCCTAAAAGCGCTGAAAACGAGGATATTTGGAAAATAGAAATACCCCCTTTGGAAATCGAAAAGGAATTTGGTTCCCGCCTTTAGTCACTTTTTCCGAAAACCGGCTCCGCCTGTTTTTTGTACTAATTTTCAGCTTGACAATCACAAACGATGGGTTTCATCGAGAGCTGAAGTGGACTGGGGGAATGTCCAAACTCCCGTATCTAAGGATATTGTATACTCGAATAAAATCCAGCCTTCGCGTTTCTTCATATCCCCTCCACGGGGGTTAGGAATGCTCAAAAAAACAGGGCCGTCTTTTATGCAGAATTTTGAGACTCCTCGTGAGCCAGACAAAAAAGAATTGTCCAAGGTCAATGATTTCGAACCGGGGTAAACCCAAAAAAATCATGTTGGATTTTTATGTTTATTAATAGAAAATTACTTAGCTAAGTGTGCAAAACGGAGCATATAGTCTTGAGGGGGTAAAATGATCTTCTTTAAAATTGCGACAGGTAACGCCAAACCGCGATTTACACGGAAAGTATTGATTTTTCAATAGTTGCGTTTTTGGACCTTCTGTTGAACTTTTCCATTAGTAGCCGCGGTTCCATAAAGAGTGTGGAAGGGGTGTCCGGTGTGAGAAATGTACCCCCTCAAATTGGAACTCGAACTTAAAAACATGAAAGATAAGGGGGGTCGTTATTTTGATCTATTGGATTTAGTTTCTGTTTAATAGTTCTTTTTTATCCTACAAGTAGGAAAATGTGAAAAGACACAGGGGGGTTGGAAGAGGTCTTTCTGTTGGAGTTGGGTGGGAAGTACTACAGAAGATTATATCGTGGTTTTCTGGTTTGGGGGGGGTGAGGGTTGTGAAGTGGGAAAGCAGTGTGGGGGAGTGTCAGTTAAGATGAATAAGTACGAGAGGACTAGAAGATGTCGGATTGATGGGGGCGGGGGTGGAGTGTGAAGGTTGCTTCTGATCGAGGGCAAACTTTTTTTTGACTGGGGTGAAGGCAGCGCGCGAGATTGTTGAGCTTGGGTGGGAGACCAGGAAAGGCTTTTTGGTTGTGGCGTGTTTGTTTGTGTCTTCTTTTTTTTGGGTGGAGAATCTGATGATGGTGCTTGGTGTAGGCAACAAAGCGAGAGGGAGATGGGGATTTGAATTGGGGAAGCTTTTCTTGTCGCGAAGCGTTTTTTGAGTGGTTTGGGAGGTTAGTAAGTGGACGATTCTGAAAGGAACGCGCTCGGCGTTACTTGGAGTTGGGGGGAAAGGTTGAGATCGGGGATATCCCTGAGCAATGGAAGAGGCTGTACGGAGAATCGTCGGCCCCAGAAATCGCGAGGATGTCAAAGAAATGAATTTAGACAATCGGTGCAGAGCCGAAAGGTTCGAGGGCTTGAACGGCCTCGCGAATTTGGAAGTGCTCTCCGCGATCGGTATTGGTCTTGTTTCGTTCGAGGGAGTGCCAACATTGTCGAAGCTTAGGGAACTCGAGATAAGCGATAATCGATTAACTGGCGGATTAGATGCGCTGCAGCGAGTACCAAACGTTGAAGTTCTTAAGCTCGGAGGGAACCAGATCACAACTATCGAAGCCCTCGAGCCGCTCTCGGCTCTGAAGAAGCTGCGCAACCTCGATCTAATAGAGAACCCGGTGACCACCGTTCCAAATTATCGAGAGCGACTTTTCAAATTGATCGAATCCCTCAACGTGCTCGACGGGGTTGACGAAAACGGCAACGATGAGGACGAGGACGAGGACGAAGATGAGGACGAGGGCGAGGAGTTCGATGAGGGGGTCTTGAACAAGCCTTATGGCCGAATCGGAAATGCTGAAGACGCAGATGAAGGTGACGATGATGCCGACGGCGGCGATGAGGAGCTCGATGAGGAAGTGGATGACGAGGAAGAAGTAGACGACGATGAAAACGACGATGACGTGGAGGGGGATGTCGAGGAGGAGGTTGGAGAAGTGGATGAAGGAGACGAAGACGATGAAGATGAGGAAGGGGATGACGAGGACGGCGAAGAGGACGAGGTTGAGGAAGAAGAGGAGGGACCCACCGACGACGCTGAGGCAGAAATACAAATCGAAGACGACGATGGGGAAGATGAGGAAGAATTTGAAGGGAAGCAGACGGACGATTTGGATGCCGACGATGATGAAGATGACGACGATGATGTTGTTGACCAGCAAGGACTTGACTCTGGTGTTGGTGAGGGGGTCGTCGAGGGAGAAGATTTTGAAGACGATGACGAAGATGGAGATGAAGAGCTATCTATAGAAGTTGAAGAAACCAATGACATTACTGGAAACGATTTTGGAAACGAGGACGAAGATGATTTCGGAGGGCACATTCCACCCGGCGAAACTGAGGACTTCGAGGAAGACGACGACGAAGAAGGAGAAGACGATGCTGAGAACTTTGGGGATGGGGGCGAAGAAGAGGAAGATGAAGAGGAAGATGAAGAGGATGGTCCCGGGTTGGCATACTTGCAAGGTCCCATCGAAGATGATGTGAGTACCGAAAAGAAAAAGTTTACGCTGGATTTTCCCTGATCGCCTGGGTTGGATGTTGATCCAAGAGCGTTTTGCTGAATCCCTATGTGTTAGAAATTGAGTGCCACTGGAGCGCCACCTTCGGTTCTTTTGCTCACGCCACCCTCCTTCTTTTCTCGTTTTTCTGCAGATGTCTGATGACGCAGAAGACTTTCAACCAGTGTATGAGGAAGTGGACGAAGAGATTGAAGACGATGGAGACGAACCACCGGCGGAAAAACCTCCAATGAAAAGGAAGCGTGAAGAGGACGACGATGATGAGGAGGACGACGATGACGTCGTTGAAGTCGACGGCGACAATCCAATGCCCGAATCGAAGGCGTCGAAAACTACTAACGATGCGGGAAACGAGGTAGCTCAACAAGAAGGTGAGAGCCAGAAGGACGTGTAGGCACCAACGACTTTACCAGACCTTGGTAATTGACAACCTCGACCACGGCATAGTGACTCTCGCAACTTACAAGCGGCAACGAGGATATATGGGGAGACGTGAACGGTTCATGTGATGCCCACGAGGACAGAGGGAGACCCTCTCACCCTCTCCCGCAGCACGATGCGCATGATATGGGAATGGTGATTTCCGTACGAAGCAGTCCATTGTGAACCGTGGGAGATGTTCGCTTAGCTCGCTGACGGCACAGACCTTTGAGTTCGTTGTACAGAATTTTTCTAGAACGTGCCCTGAAGACCGAGCTCAATAGGGACGCATGCTCATGACCGGTTTCCACTGTTCTCACTTTTCCAGTGTATGCTTCTACCTGGAAGTCGTGAGAACCGTTCTCACGCGTGCTGAGTCTCCATTGTACGGAGATAGAAGCGTGTGATTTTATGACCTGTTCGCTTTGCGCGTGCCTCGGCAATGCACACGACAGCTTTTTTTGGTTCAGGTGTTTGGACATATCATCAATAGAGGAATGCTATTCGCAATTCTGTTTTGGTTGTTGTTTGGTGTAATATAGCGAGAGAAAGACATCTGCTGCTCCGGAGTATGGAGTTCTCGACTGCAAGAAGTCAATGGTTAACCACTAAAATGAATTTCAAAAAGAAGTCACGGCACTTTTGGGCAGGTGCATGAAGTGCGAAGCGTCACTGGTTCTTGAGGAACTCTTCAACCTGGGTTCGAGTGGGTTGGGCATCCATTGCGCCCTTGGCTGTCGTGGTTAAAGCTCCTGTGGCACAGGCAAACTGCAGCATCTTTTCGATTTCTCCCGTCTTCAGCTGGGAAACGTTGGGTAGATAAGATTGTTGCGCAAGTGCTTCTGAGAGAAATCCAGCGACAAAAGCGTCGCCAGCCCCTGTAGTGTCAACAGCTTTCACGGCAAACCCCCCGACGACTCCAGTCTTTATACCGCCCTCAGACCTGAACGCAAAGCTCGCACCTTTTGGACCCGCTGTGACTAGGACGCCCGTCACGTCATCGCCGAAGGCCTGAAGGACCTCCTCTGGTTTGCTCAGACCACGTTCTGGTGAAATTCCCAGCAAAAACTTGACCTCATCATCAGATATCTTTACAATATCCGCGCAACTGTTGACATAGTGCAAAATTTCCGCTTTGGCGTCTGCCTCACTATTCTCCCAAAAGACAGGACGCCAGTTGACGTCAACAAGCGTGGACAGACCCTGAGATTTGGCGCCTTCGAGTGATGATCTCACGGCTTTGTTTGAGGTTTCAAACGCAAGTGCCAACGTTCCCGTCACTACAACGGTGGAAACCTCAGAGAGGTCCACAGAAGGCCTGATGTACACGTCTGCAAACTCCGTATTGACCCCGCCATCAAACCCCTCAAATACGCGGTCGCCATCGGGCTTGAGCCCTACCAGCACCCTCCTCGTTGGGTGTCCCTCAAGTTTCTGAATGAGCGTTGTTTCAACACCAGCTTGGTCCAGCGATTCGATCAACTTGTGCCCATCCTCATCGTCACCTACGGCCCCGAAAAGACATGAACTATTCCCAAGCTTGACTAATGCTGAACAAACGTTGGCGGGAGCTCCCCCGGGCAAACAGCCGCCCCCTATGACGCAGTCGAACAAGAGCTCCCCAACAGCAACCACTTCAGCATCAGAGCAGACCAATCTCCTGCTCCCGGACTTTAGCGATACCGGAGATACATTCAAGAAATTCAGCATCTTGGTGAACTATGAAGAGTATAGATGCCCACAGACTATCATCATATGGGTGGAACGCTCACCATCCCAATCCGCATCAGCACCGCAAACACCACCCCACTATCCATTTTGGACTGTTTCCCGATACCGCAGCCGATCTAATCCTCCAGATACAGATACATTAAGAAATTCAAATATTTCAATAGATCCTTGTATGATCTAAAATAACAGAAAAACAAATATCGTCGGAAAGAGTTGAGGCGTCCATTTTGATGAGTGAATCGATCAAATTAGGGCCTTTTGGGGGATGCAGTATCCGTAGGGTCTTTGGCAATGCAGAGCTGCCTATTTTCTTAGCCGGAGAGAGGAATGGATAGATAATGGCTGATCCTAAGATTAATTCATGCGCAATTCGCCATTCGACTGAAAGTTTGTTGTTTAGTGGTAGTGTCGGTCCTACTTTTCCGACGCCGCACAAGACGTCAGTTGTACTCGTCGGTTAACTGTTGCTCCACAACACTCCTTGGTGGGCTTGACGCTTGAGTCCGTCGTCTCAGTCCCAACTGTTACTTCGTCGCTATTTGTGAATGACCTTAGTGAACTAGCACATATCATGGCGCCGAAAAACTATCCCAAGCTCTGGGGAAATATCGCACCTCCTCCGCGGAAGGTGCAGGCAGGCGCCTGCAAATGACCCTTTACGTGGAAGGTTCGGAATCCCTAAAACGCAAGACTTCCTTCGGAGCCGCTTCGAAAACCATACGTGGGAATGGTTTTATGTCGCTCCTCTGGGCCTCCTTTCCGGGTCGCTTATGGGGTACGAGGAGAGCACCGATTTTTGCACAGCTTCTGCAAAGTATCAACTGAAACACTGGGGCCCAGAACCAACTTGGAGCGTTTCTCTGCAGTCAGAAATCGTCCAAGCTCTTTCTTTCAGATTCCACACGGTGCGGCTGTGGGTAAGTACTCCCTGCTCTGAGGATAATACTTAAAAATTAAATGACCCCTTGTTTTGTACAGTTGTACAAATTAGGACTTCATTTTTTTTGGATTTAGAATCTACCCATTTGGTCTGAGGAGGAGAAGGTTGGTGGGCGTTCTCTTGGTGAAGGTGGCATGTATTCTGACTGAATTCTAGGAGACGGAGGTATTTTTAGATGATAGATTTAGAATGGAAACGAGGTCATCGATCTCTTTTATGAAGCGGTTGGTAGCCCTGGACCAGAAATGTCGTGTGTTTCTGCGTGCGAACGCACGGCAGATCACGATTGCCGAGGAAGGGCTTCGCGGCCTTGCACTGTTAGCGCCTGGTGGTGACTCTGAGCTCCGAGCTGAGATTGCGAATACTCTTCTGGGTCTTCTGGGTGTTTATCGCGATAGCGCGGGAGAAGGCGAACCGCGCCAGCGAATGGTAGGTTTATTGTAAGAACCAGCCTGGCTTGGGTTGTTTAGGCGTTGCTCAGAACTCAGACGGAGCCTCCCTTTGAGTTGCGTAGGCCCCAGTTGTTCTCCTCTCTATTCTCCGGACGTCTCAAGTGCTCATGGAGTTTGGTGCGGAGAGGTCACTCGGTAGGAGAAAAAAATTCTTGGTTCTATGGTTTACAGAAATCGCAAAGGCAGCACTTCGCCTGATACTTCTGTCGTGGAAGAACGGATCTGAACCCCTGGAGGACGCGAATGAGCAGCTACAACTTGTGCCTCCTGCTCACACGTGTCAGAAGGTTCAAGAACTTGATTCGCAAACTGGAGCTCGGAGCGGCAGAAAGATTGTCACCCTAGCGGCCGTCCAAAAAGAAACCGACTTTACCAACCTGTTCGAGAAGGTAAGGATTCCTCGTTTTGCCACAAGTTTGTGCATGGAGTGCACCCCAAAGGTCCTCAGGTCAGTCAAGCATTAACGCTAAGCACTGGGTTGCAACCACGACCACCAGATTTACGACCAACAAACTTCAAAGTCATTTGGAGGACTTTTGGAGGAACCCTGTGAGGCCTGTAGGATCGCTGAACAGTCCAACGGCTATGGAACGTCGAGAGGACAGCGAGAAGTTACAATTGAAAATGGGAGACGCGGACTCACGAGAAACGTAATAGCAGAGCTCCTGCACATACTCAGGCCTGTTATTTATCTCAGTCTGGTGCGGATCTACGGATGGAAATCATGGAAACCATGGTGAGCTCAGTCCACAAAATTTTCAAGCAGAGCAGCCGCCGAAGGGGCTTTGGCTGAAGACCTCCTCTCCCTGATCGTCAAGGCTGCTGTCTCTAGTGGCTGACCTCTGCTCCATAAAGATGATGTCCAACGTTCGCCGGGAGAAAGCGAGACGGGTTCAGAATCTTCTATTCTACCTAGTGAGGAGTCCATTCTATGATAATATCAGCGGAGCCCTGATAGGAGCGATCGCCAAGGTCCTTGGCAGGCTGCCACTTATCGGAGATCCCATAACTTCCGGGGCGGAGGTCGCTGACAAGCTCCAAAAGTACTACTTCTACATATCTGCCTCCTAACAAGGCTTGATCCTGACAGCTCGGAGATAAGGCTTCGCGGTGCTCTTTTGAGTCAAAAGCACCCAGGCTCTCGGTCATGGACCCGGGCAGTTTTTGTGTGCTCCAGGAAAAGTTTGTCTGGTATCCTATGTTGTACAAACGACTGAAAAAAGGAGCTCCCTGATGAAACAAGCACGCCTGCAGATACAACACCTAGTTATGTATATACAATAAAAAACAGGAAAATACGCAGTGCCTAATCGCAATCCGCTTTCGTTCCATCGTCCGCGCCGTCTTTCTTGTAAGTTCGCTTTCGCTTAAGCTTTCTCCACTGCCAATCGCGACTAGCTTGGAAAACAATTGTCTCCACGACATGGCTTAGGTCTGGGTCCCCACCGTCTAACTCTATCTTTGCTTCGTGGATGACAAAGTCCCTCTTGTTTTGGCCATCTTCAAAAATGTTTCTAGATGGAAAAGTGGACATCAACATTAGCGACGCCAGTCCTCAAGAACAAGGGAGCTATGTGGCGGTGGAGTATTTCTTACTTCGATCCGTTGAGGAAATGTTCAAGTTCCTGCCGATCTGTAGTACTCAGCGCGTTCTGATCTGGCCCGAGAATTTGATCTACATCAATCTCAGGGGCACTCTGAAAATCGGAAGACAAGAAACACACGAAAAAAGTCCTGTTAGCTCGAATTTGCCATGAATCATGCTCCCACTCTCGGCTGCGGTACCTCGGCGGATGGTTCCTCGACCTGCGGCTCCTTCTCCGCATCAGTAGTTTTGTCATCCCTCGCGTCGGTAGTGTTTTCATCCTTAGCTTCGGTAGTGTTTTCATCATCCTTAGCTTCGGTAGTGTTTTCATCCTTAGCGTTGGTAGTGTTTGCACTACTAGTTTCCGCCGATTTGTCATTCCTTTGTAGTTTCCGCGTCCGACCCGCCAACGTTCGAGTACCCTGAGAGGAATACAGTTCCTTGCGCTAAGAGCGATTGAAGAAATGACCAAGTTGACGATGTAGGGGCGGCGGGGGCTTTTCCACTGGGCTGTGGCGTTTGTGCTTACCGATGACTTTCGTTTGAGCTGTCGATCATTCTCATCGTTTTCAACATCTTGAACCTTCGGTGTTCGAGCTCCCTTACTAGGGCCGTCAAGTTCTTTCGCGTCCTTTTTGCTATCACTGGCCCTACTGGAGAGCTTGGAACTTTTCCTATAAAGAAGGAGCACATTTCAAAAGGTCACGAGGCACACATTGTTAGGCTAGCAACCTGGTAGTGAGCATCACGGCCACCGCAAAAGTGAATGATTCGGGGGTCTTGACCAGACAGGTGGAGCAAGCCGTTCTAGCAAATATTAGATGTGATTGCTAACCTTTTCAACATCTCCTGCTCCTTCTTCTCTTCACGCTCTCGCCGTCTTTCCTCCATCTCATGCCTCCTCTTCTCAGCTTGCAGTTCCTTTTCTTTCTTCTTCTCCGCGTCCCTTATCAAGGTTGCGCCTAGACTGTCGGGATCCATTGCCATGTTGTCGTCCTCCATGAGCATCTTTGGTCTTTTGGCACTGGCACTCGTCAACTTGCTCTTGAAGCTGTTTGACCTCGCGAGGGAGCCTTTCCTGTGAACATTATCCACTCTCTGCAGACCTTCCTTCTTATGCAAGGAATCCAGCTTGGGCAGCTTGGAAAGCGGCTTCAAAGATGGCCTCCGCATCATCGTGTCGGGGCTTGGCCTACTTGAAACAAACGGGCTGCGCTGTTGAGTAGACTCTTGAATACGCAGGAGGTCTGATCTCCGGTATTCTGGTCGAATCTTAAAATCCTGCTCCTCCGCTGGAACTTCGACGGCCTTCTTGTTAATCGTAGATACATATTTGTCCGTCAGCGGGTGCACAGGTTTGGACGAACTTGCAATCTGCAACTCATTCTGCGGAATCAACAACCCGTTAGCAGAGAGCTCGATCTTCGAAGGTCAGAATAGAGAATTGGGTAGAAATTCTCACCAACTTATTCAGGGAGGTCTTTATTTCCGGGCCAATGGAACCTTCGACTGACAGAGATTCCGCTACAGCGCACTCCCACTTACCCCAGTCATTGAAGCTCTTAAAATTGTCCAAGAGCTCCGGACCCTTCTCTGGGCTCTGGGACAAGCCTATTGCGATCAAGGCTCTCGATCGAGCGGTCACTTGCTTCATCTTATGAACTGAGTCCAATCTATCTTCAGCAAGCTTGTGCCGTACCTCCTCAAGCCGCTTCCCATCCCCTAATATCCCAGGTACAGACCAAGAAAGGGATATCAAATCCCCCCAAGCACCTCCATCTCGCACCATGGCTCTAGCAATCCCTCAGTACTCACCGAAAACCAGATTCGAAGTCGAGCAAAAGAACGACCACAAGCACGAAAAACCCCTACGTCCAAACATACACCTTGTGCATCTCCACGAAGTCAAGACATCCTTGGATGATGAATATCCTATAACCCCAAACCCGAGGTCCTATTAGGTGCTAGCCTACGTATTTGCAATGTTTCACCTCAGCTCTCCCTCCACACCCGACCAGCACATACCTCCATTTCAGAACATAAAGAGCGCCATTATATTATGAGCCCGCCTTACGATTCGTTTTTTGATCCCAAACAGCGAACAAGCAAAAAAATCCGCTATAACAACAGCATCTTCCTGGCCAAAAACAGAGGACTCAAACATGACCAATTTGCCAACAAGTCCGGAACCCCACCCCCCCCGCCCTACCCCTACCCCCCTCTCCAAATGAGCTCTGCTTTTTCTAAGTTTTCTTACATTCTTTCCTCCCCATTTTCAAGGATTCTCTTAGGTGCATACCAGAAGAATTCTAGGGAGGGGAGAGATCTAAGCTGAACCGTTTTTTTGAATAACGTAATTTTCTGCCCATTTTTGGATTCTGAGTTGGTTAGCTGAACAAGACGTAGCTGTCATCTCAGATCTTTGATCTACTATGGGAATGATGAGAGGACAGCTCTCTAGTGGAGCCCATGCGGACATGTGGTAAAATAGCTGTCCGCATTTAGTTGTTATGGATAGGGGTGCTCCTACTCACGGATTGGTTTGCCTTGTGCAGAGCCTGTAAGAAGCTCAGTGCTACTGTCCTAACATTGCTTCGGCGATGCGCGACCTGCATCAAGCGCGTCCAGACAACGCGTTCGTCTGTAGAAACAGGCGAGTCTGGAGCTACTTGAAGTGGACACTTCACAACTGATATGGCTGAGCAGCAGTGACGGCAATGAACGGGATGGAACTAAGCTTGTGGCTGGTAAACATCTTCTAGATAGGCAGAAATACTGTTCCAGTAGTGGGGTGATGCCGAGTAAACGCTGCGGTTACCTCCAACTCGTTGTTCACCGCTGCCTGTTCAGTTGGGAAGTCTAGGATTGCTCAGCCCAGTGGCTGAATGCTATATCACGCAGCCTCAGGTTTCGAAGAAAATGAGGCGGCTGTTTCTAAGAGTAGGCTCTGGCGGAAGTAGCTTCAAGCCAGGAACTGTATCTCCCATGGGAACGTGGGACTCTGATGGTTGTAGGACTAGATCAACTGTTACCTTTGGTGCTCTGCCACTGCCGCGGGTAGCAGTTGGAATCGGAAATAAAGCTGTACGTGACCTTCAGATAACATCCACACGTTGTGCACTCTGAAGAAAGTACTGAGCGATCACTTGTCTCCGGGCACAATGGCAATTCATTCACGGAAAAGCAGTATGATCAGCGCTGCCATGACATAGCCTGGCGGCTCCAGTGTGAATTGTCCTCAGCTTCTGCAAACGACCCGGAGAATCAACGCTGACGACATCCTGGCATGCTCTTGGTCAACGCAGAGAGCAGCTGAAACGAACAGCATGACACTATCTCATGACTGCTGAGAAACCTAGAAATCAAAGAACGTTTCTGGGTGACACGAAAAAGTCACCAGCTTGCCACACACCAAGCGCCCTACCTGGCAGGAAGGTATCTCAAGCAATCGACAAGAAAGTGTCAATCGACACCGCCCACACCAAAAGACCATTCAAAAAAAAAAAAAAGATCAAAAATATATTCAACTTCCAAATTATGCAGCAACCCTTCATGAAGAACAGAATACCAGGATATGTTTGTGACATATTCATGATTTGAATTTTTGTTTTCCTTTATTTATACCAAATCAGACAGTTTAAGACCAATTCTTACATGTGATTACAGTAGTGTAAATGAATTACTAAAGAAAAAATAGAATCTGACGAACTGAGCAAATAGATTGATACGCTCAACACTTTAAGTAGCAAACAAAAAATGTGGCTGCCCCAGAAAATGGGTTTATTTTTGTTAAAATATTGAATTTCGGCTTGTTTCGTGCGGGGGGGGGTCCACAATAGTCATATGACTTTTTGCGAAACTCCTCCGCTCAGAGAGTTTGGGAAGGAGGATGGTGGAAGGTGTTTGACGTGCAGGGCCGAAGGAGTTTGAATGCACGCTAGAGACAACGTTTTCTGAGAGCATCGACAAAGGTCATGAAGATACAGTGAAAGGGAGCAGGTACAAAGGCTTGTATACGAATGACCTAGGCTGAATTCAGTCTTTTCTGGCTCTAGTTCTCTTGGTTTCCGAACCCCGCGCGCTGCCTTGAGGTTGCAGGGATAGCTGTTTGGGAAGTTGTGTGAATGGTAGACTAAGGAGAGATTCTTGGTCAACTTTGAGTTGTGTTCTAACGTGGTGGGCCCCAGGGGGAATTGGAGCAGCTTTCGAAGCCGATGGTAGTGGAGATCCGAGCTCCAGGGCCCGGGTGGGGGGGGGGGAGGGAGTGAGGCGGGCTTGGGGCAGCCCGCATATGTTAGACAGTATTGCTCAGCCCCGGTGGTAGTCATGCGGAAAGGTTGAAATTTAACATCCCGATAGTGAACTTATTAGGCGATTCAGAGGGAGAGTTGAAGACGGAGGGTTTATCTAGATTTAAGCATTATGGGTATCAAGTGGGTCGAGTTTATGCGTCAAATCTTCACTGGGAATATGAAAAATGAGAGCGAAGTGGCAACATCAGAAAAGGATGATAATATAGACGCCTATTTGAGGGGAAAAGCTGAGGATGTCAAAGAAGGGAGGCTCGATATCGGTGCGCTAATGCTTGAGCTGTACGATGTGCCTCAGTACCCAAACGATGAGACAATAGGCGCACTAGTAGCTGTCATGACAACTCGTAACCGCCAAAAGGTATCTGCTCACTGTACCCAGCCCGCATGAGTTGAGACTCGCATTGCTAAAGCTTGCATCGGATCTTTGGTTTGTTTTTGCTCAGTCTCTTTTGAAGCTGCTAGTTGGTCCGAAAGAAGAGTTGACCGGGACTGGGCTTAGTGAGGAGTACCAGATTATGCATGTTATATCCTTCACTTACTCAATAATGCCGCAATTCAGGCGAAACTTGCTCGTTGACAAAGACCTCTGTTCAATCCTCTTCGATTATTTTGAAACAAAAAGCCAGCTTGGAACGAAACAGACGACGTATGTCACGGACGTGCTATTGGCGATGCTGAGGGAACACTTTGTAAGTAGCGGTGTCGATCCATTGCGAGTGGCTCTACTTTTATGCTAACGAGTGGGTTCTGGGAACTATGACAATGCGAAGGATCTCATACTTCCTACGCTGGTCAAATTTCCAACATTTATCGTCAGCTTGTTGAGGCATGTCTCTCATTTCGGAGTGCAAGAGTTTTTGATGCAACTGGTGACACTGCAAGGAGTTGAGGACACATCAGACCTGAAAAGGGATCGCATAGGGGCCCTCTTTCTAATTCTGGAAACGTCTCAGTTTTTCCGTGCAGTGCACAGGCGAATAGTGGATTCAATTAAGTGTTATGGAACTGATGTCCTTGCAAACATGTCCTTGGAGAGTTTAGTGCGGATTGAGGACGGGCTTTACAGTATGGACCTTAGGCTTCCCGTCGGGTGCCATTCCATTGAAGAAGCCAGTAGGATCAATCCTTTGTTGCACCATGAGCATGTTTCGGAGCTCCTGGAGCTTTCAAAGGGCCAACTAGAGGTGAGCGTTAGTGACCGGTGCCAGCTGACATGGGTGTCTACTCTTTGGTTGCTAACTTTTTGTTCCCGTTTCTACGTAGACGAGCGAGGAACCTCTGATACTTACCCTGAATCAGGTTATGGAGATATCGGTCAAAACTTTTATCATGAAGAGAAGCTTAACCGAAGCTGGAGCCAAACCTTTCCCCCCCAACCACCCCTTAGATTCAAGCGGATTGGAGAAAACGATGGTGAATTTTACGCCTGATCTGCTTCATTTGCTGACTGGTGCGAGGGACAAATCGCTTCAAGCGCGTGAGCGTGGTGAGCCGCAGCCACGTTTTGGAAGGCTCCGTATTAAGATATTGGAGTACTTTGCAACCTGTTTCAAAACTTTCACCAAGGTCAGTGTGCGTCTATGGAATCGTCTTGGGACCTCTCTGGGAATGAGGAATAAGTCGTTTCTATGCAATGTGCAGTTGCGCGGGGATTTCTCCGTGCAGCTTGCTCAGTTTCCCACGACATCTGTTTACCAACGTTGCAGGATTCCAGGATGGCTTTGTATAAGATGAAAGTTGCGGGGGTTCTGTTCAGTCTCATTGAAGCATATCCAGCAAACACCATTCTTCATCAGTTGGTCGCATCATCGATGGAAGCCTCTGTATCTCCGCAGCGAAAATCTGGGCTCAAAGCGTGGTTGAAGGAGTTTTCTACGCTGCGACGGATCCTGGATGTTTGGAAGGAGGAGGGCGATCGGGTGAGGAAAACGCTCCTGCAGGTTGTCAGTGGCATTTGTCAATTCAGCACACTCACCGGTTACCCTCCAAATCATTGATTGTCTCCAGTTCTTCGAGGATGCTTTGGTACCTACGTATCTGAGCATCTACGTACAGATGGCATTGTATGTGAAAAAAGTGATAGAGTGTCCGGGGGTGGACAAAAACAGGCTCCTGGGGGATGAACTCGAAAAAGATTTTGACAAGTTCTGTGTAGAGGTGCTCGCCAAGGTGGTTGAAATGAGGGCAAAACCCGAAGGAACTCCGGAGTATATACAAAACCCGCGTGCAGATGCGCTTTTCAGAAGGACCTCAACTGCACCCTTGTTTCGCCCATCGCCACCTGCTGGCAGCGAAGTGGCGTCCACGCGTGAAGTACCTGGCATCGACGAGGAGCCCAAGAAGGTTGAGAGTACGGGAGAAGCAAACCCACTTGCGCTCAATGTGGAAGAAACGTCGACCGTCAACGGGAAAGCAGACCCCGCACTTTGGCCGCCCAAAGTGGACTCTCTGGATATCACCATGCTAGTGAAGCCGTCAGACGGAACTTCTGGACGACCTCCGAAGGGACCCTCGAGGAGTCCAACTAGCGTACCCCAGGGAGTTGTACCTCGAGAGCCTCGAAAAGTAGTCTCCAATGACCTGAATAGCTCGACGAGTAAGGCCAACACGTGATACCACGAGCGAGGGAGTGACATCATAATTGAAAGAATGCGCGCAAGACGCGTGCAAGAGATGAACCGATCCATGCGGGCGTCCTTGCGAGTTGTTCATGACTGATACCAAGTAACAAGGAATATTTGCAATTTGCGCCTGTGGTATTATCGGAATCTGCCCTCTCCCAGGCGGAGGAATCGACCCTTGCCTCTTTGTGCTCGTCCAAAACGGAGCGGCCCTGGCCTCGAGCAGTTGCGAAGCTGTTGATTGAAAGGGAGCGAGGGCGTGTCCTTGTGTAAAGAGAACTTTTGGGGCCTCCTAAGAGACTTGTTGAGAGTCTTAACCTCAATTTCTTTTCGAAAGCTAAAACGCGTGGATGTGGACGTCCCTCGTCCGGTGAATGAATCTTGTACGGAAAACCGTTGCACAGACTAGGGTTGGCTTTCTAAGGTTTTGCAACATTCTGGGGAGTTTGTACTCTATGAAAAGTGTTTTCATCCTACTAGACCTAGACAACGTTGCACCTTGCGCAAGGTGGGTCAATATTCTAGGATTAAAAACTACCGGATTGCGATTGTTCATCTCGGTGGACCGACGTTCCTCCGCTTAAAGGGCCTCTCCTCTAGATTGTTTGAGACAAGCGATCGGAGGTCAGAGGTGGTAGCGATGAGACTCTCCTGCTCGTCCCAATCCGACAGAAAATTAGTACTCTCAAAGGCTTCCGTTATAAGCGATCGTCGTATTGGACATAGCCCACTTTTCTCCATCTCCTGAAACAAAGCAAACGCGCAGAAGCGACGTCTTTTAGACTTTTCTGAAATCGAGCGAGGACATGCGGTGCATCTCCACCGACCGACTTGTACGCTAAGATTTCAGTGTCTTTTGCGAGGAGCAGTCGAAATAGTTTGTCTCTCTGGCTCGTAAGCGCTGACTGTACGTCAAGCAAGGGTTGGACGAGCTCATCCCTGACCACTACTTGGCTGAGCTCAGGGGAAGCCGGCTGGAGGACGAAAACCCATTCGAACTGGATCCCGTCCATTTCTGCAGTGAATTTGATTTTCAATTTTCTCCTTTCCTTGCCATTGTGTACTTCCTCTATTCTTGGGTCAGCCCGGTCCACCAGGCTTTGCACTTCCAAGAGCACATCGTGGTCCGTCACACTTTCCTCGCCCGGATAGTGGGACTGGCCACGCACAAAGTACGTTCTGTTCATTCAGACAATAATGCTCTACGTACGAGGTGTTGGTTGTTTGGGACGGTATTACCTCTCGTTGCTGTCTAAACCCCACCCCATCGACGTCGCAAGTGAATACCGTACCGAAGTCTGTCGCAACCACTCGATACGGCAACTCAGCTAGTTCGAACTTGGCTATGAATCCTTTCTCGATACGTCGCCACCTTGACGCTACAGGCTTGGAGTCGCTCATCTGTCATTTAGCTCCCACGCGCGCAGCTATTAACCGTGGTCGGCAGAGTTCGTCCTTAATCCAGCATGACTCTCCGGCCAAAAGCAGAACCGAATTGGGAGCTGACGGTTCCTAGTCGGCTGTAGAATGACGTCACACATCCGCTCAATAAGAACGATTCCTTCAACATTCAGTGGAGTCATCAAGCTAACGGAATTGTTTAGGGAAAAGCGAAGACGTTTTCACCACCTCCAGCGGTCCGAAGCTCTGACGACAACGGGTGCATAGAAAGTAGGTGATTGGTCAACTGTCATCCTAAAATAGTAACTAAGTATATTAATTGGATAATAATATTACTAAGTGAGCTTATTAACCAAATAAATTGGACTACAATATAAACTTGAGCGGTGGTTGGTTAAAGGGAATTAATAAGGAACAACGGGCGCTTACGAGGACACCGACCGATACATGTATCGGGTTTGCTCAGTAGCCAGCAGAAGGATTGGTGTGAGTCGACTGAGGCTATAGGAGTGGAGATTTAGAATAAAAGTCTGAATTTTTGAGTTTGCTAGAACATGGCAAAATCAGTGGGAACGAGGAGGAGTAGTGGAGGACGGACGACCAAGAAGAAGTCATCAGGTGTGCCAGAATTGGAATTGCAAACTCTGGCAGAAGATTCGGTTCGATTGTTTTGATGTTTGTTTTCTTCGTTTTGCAGGTTTTTGCTGAATTTAAACATAAGTCTTCACTGTCGTCGTGTCCATTCTTTAGATGAACAGAAAACAAGGGCTGAAATGAAAGTGGATATGGATCCCGAAGAGCTCGAGCATCCAGAGATTTCCGGTACGGAAGGCCCCTGAAAGTCATGAGTGTTTCTTGGACGTCGTTCTTCCGTCTCAGCGCCCGTTGCTGTTTTCTCTGTCTGGCTTCAGGAGAATTTATTGATCCGGATGAATTCTTCAGCAAGGAAAAGAAGAATCGTCGCAATGAGCGTCGCGACAAGGGAAAACAGAAGAGGGCTCAGAATAAGAAACCTGGAGCGCCCAAAGCAACTGCAGAGGATCGAAAGCTTGTAGCAGATGAGGACTTCGTCCAGGGGCGCTGGTTTGAGTGCATGCCAGAGTGGAGTCAGACCGAGGATGGTAGGATGCTGCAGTACGTTCGACATGGTTCCCTGGAAGTATTGCAGGAGCTCAAACATTGGACCAATTCAAAACCCTCCAGGCACGGTGATGACAACAGAAGAAGAGGAGTCAGCCAAGCAGCTTCTGGGAAAAGCTCGAGAAGTATATGACAAACGGTTCAGTGAACAAGCGTCGCGCAATGCGTCTTTCGCGCAAGGCACCATCCAGGATCAAATCTCTGCTCTAACATTGTCGATACAGGAGTCTCCTGTTCATCATCTGGACGAGCTACTGAAGCTCCTGAACTACTGTTCAAAGAAGGTAGAGCGAACACGAATGCTAAGTTCGATAGCCGGGCCATGTGCTCCAAGATTCTAAACACCTGGGTGATCGCATCCAAATTCTTTCTCCCGCCGCACGCAGTCTGCGAGGGTCAAACACTTGGCCGTCCTCGCGTTCCAGGATCTGCTCCTTAATGACCTCTTGCCGGACAGACCGCTGAAGTCGTTTCAGTCTAGGACCGGTCCTAGTACTCGTCAGGGCCTCTCAAATAGACACTTGCTGTACGCCTACTTTGAGTCTGTACGTATTGCATTTCTCGCTCCGTAGCTTCGATTGTGCTGGCAATTCTTCCGACCCATGTCATGGATTGCCCGTGTATGCTTAGAGCGAAGATGTTATCCTTCTGGGGATGGTGGTGTTGTTTAGCACACAGAGGGAAATATCACAACGCTTATGCCGAAAAGCTCTATCTATCCTTCTTCGGTCCAGGAGCTGAAGAAGGCAGTTTCGAAGTTCGTTGAAATCGTCCGACTGGAGTCACTGGAAGGAGTTCCACATATGAGAACGAGCGCGGTAATGAAATCTCGTTCTCCGCTTAGACCATCGCTACCCGAAGAAACTTGACTTCACAAGGGCTCTTAATTGTGCCGTTGGCTTCTTTCTGCTCCGCGTTTTCAATGCATTTGTTCTAGATTGGTATTGCATACAACGTGCTTGTGGACAAGCCTGAAGGAGAGAGACTTCTTCTGGGTATCGTTGTTAACAAAATTGGTGACCCTGAGAGGAAGGTCGCCACCAAGGCAATCTATTCACTTCAGAAGCTTCTGGAGAGGCACCCAGCCATGAAGTCGATCGTTTTGTCGTACGTCCTTCTCGAGAGTTCTCAAGATCGTCAAACAGTCTGATCTATGTGGATGAGAGCATTGAACAAAAGCACTCCTCCTAACACGCCTCTTGTCCTGCCCGCGTTACAGTCAGGTCGAAGAGTTGGTCTTCAGGAAGAACGTGAAAAGGCGCACTCAGTACTACGCTATCACTTTCATGAACCAGGTTCAATTCTCGGAGAGGTGAGTGGACAGGGTCGTTCTAGTTTTTTAAATGCTACTACTTCGCCATCGTGCCCGGAGACAAAAAGATCGTCTCCCTCGAGCTGAAAACTTGTTGAGCCCGGCTGACTGCATGACCATGTGTATTCTCATCTCCAGCGATATTGTATTGTCGAGGTCGATGATAAATACGTACTTGACGCTCTTCAACAAACTTACCTTGGATGCAGACGAGATAGATCTGGATGTATACGAGAGCAAGCTTGTCGCATCGATCCTTGTTGGTAGGACGAAAAACGACCAACCTTCACACCATGTTTTCTATGAAATGCTGACTCAACAACTGTGCTGCGGAACAATCAGGAGTCAATCGCGCGTTTCCGTACTCAAATGCTGAGGTCGATTCATTGTATGATACGTCCCAGTTCGAGGTGCTGTTTCGGGTAAGAGGCTAGCCACAGGGCGTATGAGACTTGGTTTCCGTCCTGCTTGCTGAGTAGGAGGGTAATACGCAAACAGGTTTCACACGCGCGCTCTTTTCGATCGTCAACGCAGGCCTTTGCGTTGCTGCAGCAAGTTGCTGCCTCACGAGAGTCCATGTCCGACCGATTTCATCGAGCCTTGTATGCAAAACTCTCTAGCCCGGAGCTGAGAGAGGCCAAGAACCCCAGCGCCTTTCTGAATATCGTGTACAAAGCGATGAAGAATGATACCAAGGTGCGGCGTTCCTCGCTTCGTCAGTTTGCGTCCTCTAACGACAATTCCGAGATGCAGAAGTCTAACTTTCGATGTCACCAAACACATGTCAAATATCAGATTCCGCGCGTCCAGGCTTTTGCCAAGCGCTTGCTCCAGGTACCGCTTGAGATACTCATGGGGATTACCCAGCAGCTCATTTGTGCTTTCAGTAGCCTACTAAATTGCTGTCAACTGTTTTCGCATCTGCTGCAGGTCGCTCTAAATTCGTCGCCGGGGTTTGCCAGTGGTTCTTTATCCATTGTATCCAAGGGCGTTCTCGAAAGTCGCGCTGGGACTCTACAGTCCTTCATCAACCTCCCAGAAGCAGAGAATGAGATCGAGAACTTTGTGGACGTTGAGACGGATGCGGACAAGGGCGGCCAGGATCCGAATTCAGGGAAGATTCCAATGCTGGAGGACCCCTACGATCCCACTAGTCGGGATCCACTCCATTGCTGTGCGGAGAAATCATCGCTATGGGAACTTTGTGTTTTGAACCAGCACTTTCACCCAACAGTTAAGAAGTATGCCGAAGACCTTCTCGTGAAAGAGAAGAGCATTCAAAGCTTGGGTAAGACAAGTTCATGGAGTCGGCCTTCAATGCTTTGTACCTATTGCCTAAGCATGGAGCCGTTGGACTGTGCCTTTATCTAGGAAACCCCCTGCTAGACTACTCGTTGCTTGCGTTTCTTGACCGATTCGTTTATAAGAAACCTAAGAGACATGTGTCTGTCTCGCTTCATGAGAAGGGGGAACGGTCCGGGGATAGCAGACCCCTGGCAAACTCTCCTGGTTTCAGAAAGATGGCAGAGGCCGGTGAAGTCGCTGAAGACGATAAATTCTATTTGAGGTAGGCTCCTCTCCTGTTGACAAGGCTTGCAGCCGACCTGTCCTATGTACAAGTGGCTACACAATACCGATGATCAAGCGCGAAACCTGACTGGTCGAATTTCCTGATGCAGGTATTTTGAGGACAGATGGTCCAGGCAACCAGAAGCTGACGATGTGGATCTAGGCAGTGAAGATGAAGACCTGGATGAGGAGGAAGAAATAGATCGGGCGTTCGAGGAGGCGATGAGGGAGGAGCATAGGATGGCCAAAGGCTCTGATGATGATGAAAGCAGTCTCGATGAGGATGCGTTCAAGGTGGGGGTTTTGAGATTGAGGCTCAATAGATGACCGAATTTGTCCAGCGCTTGAGCTAATTGAGAGAGAGCACTAGGGCCTTCCTGCGATTCGCTTTGTGTTCTAACATCAAACTTCCTTTTACAGGCCGCCATGAAGGAGTACGAGAAGAACCACCCAGACGGCCAAGACGGGGACAACCTCTTGACTGGAATGCCGATCAGCGATCCCTCTGATGACGAAGAGCTCTCGGTGGACAAGTTAGAAGAACAGCTTGAAGACCAAGATTATGAGGAAGAGAAGACAAAATCAAAACGGAAGAAGCAAAAGATGTCGGTGTTTGCGTCAGCCGACGACTACACAGAGGCAGTGGACTCGATCATGGCATTGGAGAGGGAGCAGATGAGTGATGAAGAGGACGGGCGCAAACGGACCTTACGTCCAAACGGGAAAAATCGAAAGCGGGAGAGGACTAGGGTCAGTACAACGTTTGAAGGCGAAAACTAAGGGGGTCAATCCAACTAACACTTACTAATCTGCCAAGACCTGCCGATGGTGGTATGTCTAAGCGAGCACCCAGGAGCAAATTTTTGACCGCAATGCCTGGCTTGTAGATTCTTTTTGTCCCAGAGTTGTCTGGAAACTCATTCCACAAGCCCAGCCCAGCGCTGAATACTAACTGATAAACTAAGGGTCGTATTCGAGAGATTCGTAAGCAGGTAGTGCGGAGATTATGGCGTTACCGGCAAGGGCAACTCTTTTTGAGATGCCCGAAACCTGAGTCTTTTGGGACGTCAAAGCCTGCCTGACCAAGAACCAAGCACCCCCTGGCGGTTCCCATATTCCATTCCAGACAATGCCCGCAGGCAAAGTAGAGAACCCGCTCATTTTCAACAGCCGTCCACTAGAGACGCAGACGCTATTCACAGCTATCCTCGGTCGTATCAAATCTAGTCTCCTAAACCCTCTATCTCCAGGAACGTTTCCACTTCTCTGTCGGCCTTCCCCTAACCTCCCAAACGCTATTCGTACACTGCACACTCCACCACAGTACGAAAAAGAATCATTCGCCCACAGTGCTAACCCGAAATATTCATCCAAAATATAAGAGTCGTAGTCGTTGATACATTTCCTGTTCAAAATCGATATATATAGTGCAGAAGTATCATTCGCCACGCTTTCTTGGCCACGATAACTATATAAATTTACTGTTGAGATTTAAGGTGATGTTGTTTTTTTTGGTTAAACGGGTTTGGGCTGAAAAGTACATGACATGTGGGCACTTTTCACGCAACGTTAGGATACGTAAGCCTAGGGTTTCGCTAGGACGTACAGGAGAAAGGGAGCCCTCCCCGGAAGAGCTTGGCGCAGCAAACCAAACCTGCTCGGCCATTCGATAGCCGTAGACTCTGGATCTCTGTGCAAAAATCCGAGTGTGTACGCTCATCGTGATCAGGTCTCCCCCATAGTGACTCTGAACAATGCCCTGCCGCTCTTGTGTACCGCGATAGTCATACCTTCAATCGTCGTGCCTGATCCCCCCAAAAAGCAGTGTACGGGGCACCGCAGATCCCTCCTACAATCCGCCAAAATGAAAAGCAAAAATTTGCAGAGGCCTGGTATCCCCCGAAGCCGACTCGGACGTAATACAGTTCCAAAGGTGAGTGCCGCATTTTACCTACAATCTTGCATCAAACCATCCCTCGACAACTCTGTTTGCTGTTGAATAAGTAGTCACACATTTGTGACTCCCGTTTCCCTGTCCGTTTGACAAGGTCGCTGGTAGTTTTCCAGCAAAACAATGCCGATCTTGCCCGTCATCGACAACCCAGATAAATGACCAACTCAGACAGTGCTGGGAGTGGAAAACACATCACATTTGAAGGGGATGGAGAGAGAGGTTAAGTTGTACCAGTTTGGGGGAAGGGGGAAAGATCTGTATCTGTAGGAAGGGTTACCAGTTTTTGGATTTCTTGAGGACTTTGATCTTTTGCCTGGAGATTATGACATCGATTTTGAGAAGTAGAGGTGGTAAGAATTTTCCGCGGATGATGTTGAGTTGTTTTTCTTTCGTATTGGCCTTCAGCTGTTTCGCTGTTTGCTTTTGGCCAGTTCCCCAATGTGATCTGCCGTTCCGCTGGTCCTAGTCTTGCAGCGATGGGATCGCAACTGGATTTTGGTTTGATTCGCGCTAGTGCTCTTGTCTGCGATACTTATCGTGGGTTTTCTCTCGGAATACTCTTGAAAATCGAATAGGTCTAGCCGCAGCCGGAATCGCCGCGACCGCGGGTTTGTTGGGGCATTACGCCGCTTACTGCGATGAGAAGGTAAATTGGTAGCCTCGATCTTAATGTGAGTATTTCGGAAACGACTAAGGAAGTGAGAAATTTTTACCCTCCTATGCCACGAATAGTCATCAGCCAATCAGATGCTAACATATGGCCTCAATGTCATCGGGCAGCTTGGCATCGGGCACGATCGCCCAATGGCCAGGCCGGAGAGGGTATCGGATCTGGATGGGTTCAGCCTGGAGAGCATCGCGTTAGGAGATAATGCTACTGCAGCGTGAGGATTGATGTGAATCATACGGGAGACTGCCTTTGGCAAAAATTGCTGATTATCCCCTGCTCGCGGCTTGGAACAAAACCAGGATCACCCGGGAAGGAACATTGTACACTTGGGGATCGGGCGCCTACGGTCGGTTAGGTCACGGTGACGAGTCATCTCTCAACCTTCCACGAAGAAACGAGCACTTGAGCGGGAGAAGAATCGTTCAAGTTGCTCTGGGTGGGTTCCACGCGCTCGCTCTGGACGATCAGGGATCCGTGTACTCGTGGGGTCGGGCCCTCGCTGCCGGTCAGGACTCCCGGGACAATGTTTATATTCCGTCCCAGGTCCGTGGAGAACTTGATAACGTCAAGGTAGGTCGTCGGCAACGGTGGAGCACAATCCTCTGCTAGTGCGGGCTAGACGACGCGTTAAGTTTACTTTGCTGGCAACGTTCTGACAAGTGTGCTTCTACAAACTGTAGGTTCAAGCTGTAGCTGCTGGCAGACTTCACTGTGCAGCCGTAGGAGAAGATGGGAGTGTGTATACTTGGGGGAACAACATGGAGGGAGAACTTGGACAGGGGGATAAGAGAAACAGGACAGTGCCCAAGCGTGTACAAGGGCTTCAGGATAAGAGAGCGGTCAACGTCGCTTGTGGTAGAGATTTCACGTTGGTACTTCTTGACGATGGTACCTTGTACTCTTGTGGCGCGGACGATTATGGACAGGTGAGTGCTCCGAAGCTTGGCTGAACAGAGTTCCAGAGTCGAAACCCATCGAGCCAACAGGGATTATGATTTCTCACTTCGTTCTGTGCAGTTGGGACTAGGACGGGGCCATGACCAAAGGTACGTAACGATCCCGAGCCGTGTCGTTGGAGGATTGGCGGAGGTCAAGGAAGTCGTCGCTGGGGACTATCACAGTTGTGCTGTCACCCAATCTGGGGCTGTGTTCACGTGGGGTATCGGTCGCGAAGGGCAGCTTGGTCACGGAGAGAAGTCAGATCAAGCCATTCCAAAGAAGGTGGACGGACTAGACGATGTAGAGGTCGAGCAGGTACGCAAGGGAATCGATTTTTCTCACGGGTCGCTGAAAAGCCCTTTCCGTTTGCTTACACTCCCGTGCGTGAAATGCCAAGGTATGCTGTGGTGGTGGCCACAGCGGTGCAATCTCATCCTCGGGTGAACTGTATCTCTGGGGACGCGGCAGGGACGGTCAGCTGGGCAGAGAAGGAGAGCTGGAATCCATCGCTGCTTATAGGCTTGTTCCAACGCGCGTTGAATCATTACGCACTTTCTATGTGATCCAGGTATGTCCCCCCTCCGACGCAGAGGTCCTCGTAGTCGTATTCAGCGGCTTGCTGAGCAATACTTTCATCCGCGCAGGCCGGGTTGGGGTCAGATCATAGTGCGGTCCTCGCGAAGATGAAGGACTAGTTTTGCGGAAAACGGGCTGGAAAGAGATGAATAAGCTATCTGTTGCTGGTTTCCACAAAAAGGAAGACCAGTTCTACTTTCACGCTAGCCTGCAGGCTTGTCAGCATCGGACCGGTACATCCAGGCGACGAAGGAGGCTCTGTGACCGCTCCCCTGACCCAACGCGGGAACCTTCTTTTTTGTTACAGACGATCTTTACAAGTTTTTGCAAGGGGTAACTGCAGTGCCTGCCTCCATGTGTACAACAAAAGAAACGATCGATGAGAAGAGCAACGTCTTTCTCACTTGTGAATAACAATATTAATAACACCTCCAAGGTGGTCAGTCCTCGGCCTGTACTGCCTCTCACGTAAATACTCCTCAACTCTGGGCCTTATCTTTACACTTCCTCCGGTCGACTTGCCTGAGCGCATCGGAAGACAAATGTGGGTTTTCCTCAGACGCTTTCAGGGGGTCCACGGTCAAGCGAGGAACCAAAGCCGGGAAAGCACACAGAACAACTCCAAGGGAGTGATGAACGACGGCCTTCTATGGTCATTTTCACGTGCTCGCCCGGATCGACAAATACACTGCTAGAAAAATAAGACTCACCTCTGCCGGTGATAAATTCTATCCTCTTACCACTCCTGCCATCGGTTCTCTCCTCACAATCCAGCTTCAGCGAAACGAGTTTGAGGGCATCCTCTACGTTAAACCCGTGGAGATCGATAGACGTCTTTTGGTTAAACCTAGATTCCAGGAATTTGCTCTGAGTGAGTCGAAATACGAACTGACTCATGAAGGCTTTTCCTGCTCGTTTCGGGGTGCCTCTCACGTAATGTCTTTGGATAAGAGTTTGAGCATCTCGTCGAAGAGGTCATCGTACTCCTTCTTCGACCGTTCACAGCTCTGATAAGCTTCAGGAGTTCTCGCGCTCTGAGCGAGAACCAGCCTGGATTCGTATTTTTGATAGGCAATCGAAGCATCCGCCATTGTCCTATTAACTTGCGCGGAGTTGTCTACGAGACCGTCCACCATAACCACCGACTATATCCATCATACGTAGAGCATCACAATTGTCAATCGCGGGGTCGGACTTTCCGCAAAACTGAATGCGAAATGAAGCGCTCACCCTCGAAACTGTACCACTCGCGTTGGATCCGCATTCCCCCCCAGTCTGAGGGCGTTCTCTGCTGGACGCAGGCCAGTTGGTCTTGGCGACCTTGTCTGACCCTGCACCTGGTTCATACGTTCTGGGATCAAACAGACTGACGATAAAGTCTTCAGCGATACTGCTATCCCCATCCGCCTGGGAGAACAGGTCCTTGATTACGTTGTCGTCAACTGATGGATACTTCTTCTTCAGCTCCTGAACTTTAAACTTGCTATGCACGGTGTTGTTTTCAGTCCAGTCGTTTCGCTCTGCTTCGCCACGGAGATTAGCTTCGATTTCAGCCATGGACAATACAATGCCTCTGTTCCTTCGTTTTTGATTCGGAGCCTCACAGCTCTCAAGACCAAAACTCTTGGTCTCTGCTTCCAGCTGAGCCTTACGAGGGGGGGGACATGAGCAAGTTAGAGGAGTTGTTTAGTTCTCATAGCCGCGGGATCACCGGACAACAGGGCAAATTTTGAGAGAACAAGAACCAAGAAAACGTCAATAAACGCACCATGTCTGGATCATGAGCAAAGGAAGCCTCAGCGACCATATCACAGAGCGTCACAAACGCCTCCTTCCGGCTTAGGCTCATTTCCACGACGCTCCGAACAACGTCCTCCGGCAAACTCGAAAACTCCTCCCACAGCTCCCTCACAAGCCCTTCTCTTCCTTCGTTCCCATCCATCCCTACACCCCTTCAATTCCATCCAAAACATAACAGCTTCCAAACCCGTTCTAACCTAACCAAACCAAATACAAATACTAACATACATCCTCTTCCACCCGCCCCACCACCGCTACACCTCTTACCCACACCTTCCCCAGCCCTTCCCCAACCAGAAAACTAATCCGAACGGAAAAGAATCTGTACGAGACCATCCATAAAACATGAAAAATACAATCTCATAACCCAAAACTCAAACCAGAATCCGGTTCCAGATTAGTAGCTTAGTACTGAAAACGGATAGTTTTGGTACTATTAGTACTTCGCACAATCTGATCAAACACAAAAATAGCCGCGGGCGCATATGGTTTAGCAGGAGGTTGGAGGCGGATTTGTGAAGGATTAAACTCGCTTGCCACCGTAGACTTACTTACCACCAGGACGAGAGGATGACGCAGCGATTGAAACTGGCAACGTGAGGCCAGAGTTCAAGTGATTCTACTGACTCCCCCCTCCCACCTCCGTCGCCAGTTCCTTTTGCTCCAACAGGGATACGCGCTCTCAACATTCCCATCTCCCCTCTGGTACAGACCGGGAAGCTGAGGAAGTGGATCTGGATTCTGAGAGACTGGGAAGGAACTGCTTGGTAGAGAGCCCTGTTGCGTATCTGGAGAGCTCGGAGAGGTTTCGCTGCTTCTAACAAGCAAATTTCGTGGTTTTGTCAGGGCGCGAGGCAGTTCTTTGTTCAATCATGGGTTGAGCTGGCAAGCTTACGTCTGCTTCACAGTGGCGTCTGCTCCACGCGTGCTTGTGCTTTCCGTTTGCGGGGGACGTTTTCGAAGGGTTGGCGTCTTCACCCGCTGGACAAACCCTCAGGACTTTGGATGAAGTGCGAGTGGCATGAGATACTGTAGCTTGAGAAGAGATTAGAAGCTTTTCAATGGCAACTTCGGCAGCCGGTAGTTACGCAGCCAAGCTCACTCCTGGTGCGCATAAGGGTAGGCTCAATCTGCACGAGGCTCGCGATCCTGCTCCGGTTTTGGGTCCAAAGGTGCAGGCTTTGGCCCGACTGATCGCTGAATCGTCACGTACAGTAGTGCTTACTGGAGCGGGTATCTCAACGTCGGCTGGAATCCGTGACTTTCGCGGGCCGGAAGGAATTTGGACGAAGCAGAGGAAGGGTGAACCAATCGTTGACGGCGTGGACTTCACCACTGCACGCCCGACATTGGCTCATGTGGCGCTGGTAGAATTGCACCGTCGAGGGCTTGTCAAGTTTCTGATCAGTCAAAACGTTGATGGTCTTCATATACGCTCCGGTTTTCCGCGGGACGCCCTCGCAGAGCTCCATGGGAACGTTTTTGCGGAGGAGTGTCGCGCGTGCGACAAGGAATACGTTCGGTGCTATGATGTTGACTCAATAGGTCTGAGGGCGACCGGGAGGGCCTGCGATCAATGCGGAGAGGCGCTGTTTGACAAGCTGTTGGACTGGAACGATCCACTTCCAGAGGTAAGATATCAATCCTCAGAATCATCGATGGCTATTCTCTGCTTGCTCATCTGAAAAGCCGGTGTTTTGCGTGTAGAGTGAACTCCGACGTGCGGAGCAGGAGACTAAGTTGGCCGATTTGTGCATTGTCATGGGCTCAAGTATGCAAATGATTCCCTCCCGCGGCCTACCCCAGCGAACGCTCCGATCCGGAGGGAAAATTGTTGTCTTGAACCTTTCAGACACTCATCTGGACAAGCAAGCCTCGGTGGTAATACGGGCAGACCTTGACGAGGTAATGCTACGCTTGCTAGATGCCCTTCACCTCCCAGCCCCGATAAACCCAGCCAGGCGGAAGGTACTCGTACGATCCCGGATGGGAAATAGCCCCAAGGATTGTCTTTATTTGTCGGTTGATCCGATGAACGGAGAGAGTTTATCGTTCATCAGGTCGGTGCTGTTCAGTTGCATCGGGCGGTCGATGGAGGTATCCTCGGAGCCGTTCTCAGTGGAGATGCTGGTTGATGAACATGAAAGCAAGGGATTGGACGTAGCAGTGCGTATAGCCGTCTCCTCACGGACGCAGCGGCAGGTCGATATTCCCAAATTGATGGAAAAGGTTGTGATTGAGATGGACGCATATGATGATGATTCAAAGTACACCGATTCCGTGCAGAGGATCCGATCGCAGATAGAGACGCAGGTACGCATCCTTCCAATGGCCGCTGAAGCTGCGAGATGGTCTGGAACAGCTGCTAAACGAACTAGTTGGTTTCCCCCGGTGCGTAACCCCTCAAAAGGACTCCACCCCGCTCGATACCAGGCGCGCTGAACCCTCCGCCTACTTTTTCAAGTCGTTCCGGCAGCGAGGATTTGCGACTTGTGCCCTGTGCGGTGAAGACGTCCACGGGAGTGGAAAGTCCCGTCACCTGAGCCTCTGTGTTGCAGACCAGAGATAGGAATGTTCCGTCTGCATCTTTGCCTTGGAGGTGTAGCTTACCACGCCTCATTACTAACAACTAACAGTCTCCGGTTTCGACAAGAAAGTATTATGCATTCCTCTCGTTGCTTCGAGCGTGTTCACGCCGAAGTCGCCGCGCCGAACGCGCTCCCAGCCAAGCATTATCGTATTAATAGTGTCTAACAGACGGCGCATGAGCCCATCGCTACCACACGCTGTTGAGATCTACCCAACGGCTTCGAAGACTTCACTAGCACGGAGCTTGGACATAGAGGACTGGCCAGTTGTCGGCGATGTGGCGTGAACAAAAAAAGGTCGGTCGGAGACAGAATCTCGTCAGCCTCCCAGTTGCGTCTGTACTTTGTTGTGTCAGCTGGACTTTGTTAAATACATCCTGGAGACAGTTTTCAGCTCTCCTCACTCTTACGTCAGCCGATCTCGAGAGGTGTCTCATCCCTTGGCTGGATTCCGCTTTAAAGCGCTCCGTTTTGTTTGCTTCGCCAGTTTGTTGATCCCTCAAAAAGCTTATCATTCGCTCAGATTTTTTCGCTACACGTCCGTCAGAGGTGTGCTCAGACTCAACTATTTTCTGTCCTTCTATGACGCTTTCGGGTTCCTTCCTGCCGAGACTTAGACAGTTGGCATATCGATTCTCTTGTTGTTAGGCTACCACTGCCAGCCCGTCTAGAATACAGATTCTAGATGTCCTAACACTTGTTCTACATTTCACGTCTACGGAACTCGTGCTCCCAGTCAGCAGCTTACCTCGTTCGGCTGAGCTCAGTTTGTTTTCAGGAGAGCTGGAATCTCATCTGCAAGTGACGGGGATTTGAGCTGCCCTTCGGGATTCGTCTAATGAAGGAGAGCAGGAACGGCTAGCGACTCTTTGCTCAGTTTAGAAACAGCTTGCTTGTCGACTTTCGAGTCCTTTGGTGGTAGGGAAGGGGTGTACGGCGAATGTGTGTGAGGTTAGATGTTCGTGTAGGTTAGTCTGAAGGAGGACGAGCGAAAATTCTGATTTGGAAGCCATGATTGGACCTGCGCTGCCTCCGCACCTTCGCAGGAAGATGGAAGAGGAACAGGAGGTGGATGAAGAGCAAGAGGTAAGGTCTGATGGTGACGATGACGGTGGCGGAATCGTTGGACCCACTTTGCCTTCCAGGAAACGGAAACCTGAGGTGGGAGGGGTAGAAGGGTTGAAGGATGGAGATATGAGCGATAGTGAAGGGGAGGATGTGTATGGACCACGGGCGCCTCGTGGTGCGAAGAAAAAGGACGAGCTGGTCAGCGACGCGTCGAAATGGGAAGGCTTGAGGAAGGAGGATGAGGAGATTAGGAAATCTAGAGCGGCGTTTGAAGGTGACGAATACGCGAACGCGGGAAAAGCGAGAGAAGAGTGGATGCTGTCTGCTCCAGAGGCCAAGCCGAGTGGTACCGGGAACAGGTTTCGGCCGAATGAGGTTGCAAAGGCTGACCTTTCCTGGATGCATACACCGGGCAAGAAGCATGGAAAGGGAACAGGTGAGAGAACAGCCCGCGGATCTGGACCGACGGATGTGCATCAACAGGAGGAAGAAGAACAGGAGATGGCGGAGAAAGTACGACTTGTCGATGAGCACACGCGGGGGAAGAGGTATTTTCATACTTCCGCTACTTTGCCCAGCTTTGTTACGGGAGGGCTGCATGGCTTGAGAATGAAGCTTGAGCTAAATACGAAACCGTTCTGATCTAGGTCGCTGCTGGAAATCCATGAAGAAGATGCTCGAAAGAAGAGTAAAGCACTAGAGTCCAAAGCCGCAGGGCCCTTGTCCTGGGACCGGGAACGCGACCTTGTTGATAACCATAAGCGTGTTGACGCATCCGCTTACGTAAAGAAGATCGGACGGCTCAATGAGCGATTTAGCTCGGGACAAAGTTCACGAAAGTTTTTATAGCTTGTCTACTTGCGCACGTGCAGAGAATCAGACTTTGAAGGGGGACGTGTGTTAGGGGACCGGGAAAAGGAGCAGCGACATGGTCGATTGAAGCAGGGCTCCATGCAAGAAAGGGTGCTTGTGCTAGGAAAAGATGAGGGTTCAGGGTGGGACCCGGTCGGACAAGCGAGGAAAAAGACGAGTCCGCACATCGTTGCAGGCGAACCGCTTGACGGAAAAGCTCTTGGGATATTGGGCGATTATCTCGACCTTTCTGCTGGTCCAGACCTGTGAAGGGGGAAATCATCATCTTAAATCAAACCTGGATGAGCTTCGGTGGTAAAGCAAGCGGACAGGTAACCCCCTCCAAGTTGGCATCCATCGTCCGGTTCCTAGCAACGCTTTTTGTACCTATGGTTACGTTTAAATGCTCAGCTTGTCGTTGCATTAATTGTTATTCTTGAAACATAAATGGAGATACACACATTGGCCGCACCCGTCAATCTAAGAAGTAGACTTGACCCGCACGGTAGAGGCGTTCAAATCCAGAGACGCGCTGTATGGATCAAGCTCTTCTTCCTCCCCGGAATCAATGAGCTGCAACAGAATCGAGCCTGACTCAGCGAGGCCGAGAATACGCGCTTTCTTCCCTTCTCTATTTTCCAGGCTAACCACCTGATCAGTGTGGATCCAACGGTCATAGTATCGCTGCTTAAGCGGCTCAAATCCATCCCTTTTCAAAACCTGCAGAGGTTTCATCCAGAGAAGAGCGTGTGCGGGCAATGATTCAGCTATCGGACCCAAGGGGAGTCCTCGATTGGTTTCCCGCTTCGCGTACCTCGAACAGTGGTTCAAAGGAGTTAATCAAGGCCGCAAGAACAACCTCCCTGGAGATGGTCGCTGAAGCTGGGAGATTCCCCTTGAGAGAACATGTCGGATTTTCGTTCGTAACGTTGATTCCAATACCCACGCTCACGTACATATTTCCCTCAACCACGATCCCTTCGCATAGGATTCCCGCGACTTTGTCGCCGTTGATAAGGACGTCGTTTGGCCACTTTACCTGAAGCGGCACCTGACTTCCCATCTTTTAAAGCAAGTGAACGTATTAGATTTGCGTCTCACTTTCAGATGCGGAAGGCTCTGGGGAGGGAACGTTATCAATTGCGAAGGATGAACTAACTAGACCCACCTCAGTTGATCGAACAGCATCGACGACGGAGAGCGCGGCAACATATTGCAGGAACGGGAGCAAGTCGGCTTTCGCTCTAGGGAGGACAACTCCAATTGAGCAGGTGAGACATCCTTCTGGGGAAACCCATTCAGATCCATGACGACCTCTACCTTCCGATTGCTCATCAGCGACTACCACCAGACCCGGTACAAGCGATCGTAGACTCTCCCGAACAACGTCCTGTGTGGAGGGTGTGGACGAGAAACAGACAATGACATTTCCCAACTGTGTCGTATCCACCAGCTTCATGCTAACCTCGCTCCTGAACCTGCCGCTTCTCGGCTCCTCGAACGTCTCATCCGGTCCGAAGATACGAACACTACCCTCCTTCGACAAACCATACAGCAACTCACCGTGCTCTTCAATCAGAGACTGTACTTTGTCTGCTGAAGCTCCACAGACCTCGACTTGCGCCATTGTAAACAGTTGACCGCAGAAAACATCCAGCAGAATCCCAGCATGCGAAAGTTGAGATATGCTGACATGGATAAATCTATCTGCAAGACATCACCCCGAAGCTGAGGGAGGAGATGAGCGACGCCCCCAGTGTAACCTGATAGATAGGGAGCAATGATGGGCAGGTGGAGGCTGAACTGGGGGGAACGAATTTTGTTAGTGATGCGGAAGGACTAGGCGCATCGACCTTGCAGCCGTGCCGGTGACAGGAACATAAAGCACCCGGTGCAGTTCTTTCCTCGACTTTGGAGGAGGACGCGTCACTTGGCACTTGCGCTGTTGTTCATGCAAACCGTTCAACCTCCTAAGGGTGAGCTTCGAGTGTTTAGCGGATATGAATTTGAGCAAGCCTGCCTCTTGGAAAAGCACTGATTGCTTGACCATCTACTCGAGTGCGCATTCTAGCTATCTTGGAGGCATGATCGGAAGAGCTTAGCTCGCTGTCCCCCCGCATGCGAGGAACATAGCGTGGCGGGCTGTTCCGTTCAAAGCGCATGTTGAATCACGCCTTTGCTTCTTCTCAAGTCCGTCGAAGAAACCTATCCGCTGAACTCCAGGGCCCCGAAGGCGGCTGCTGGCTTCAAATCTCCGCTTATATACCCGCGGAGGTGAACTCTTGAGCCCCCAGAGAACGTTCCAACCCTACACGCCTAGTCGGTCTCGAGGCGTGCTGCCATGGCGAAAGCACATCAACAAACAACTCCCCCGAACAGAAACATTTTCGCAAAAAAGTTTCCCAAACCTTTGGAATTCGTTTCACAACACCACGTGAAGCAGTCCTTAGAGAATGTTCGAACCCCTACTCGCATAGTCGGTCTGATAGACGTCCCAACCTGGTCATGAGCAACTTACACATACGTCTAAATACTACAAAAACTCATTCATCTCGTAAGTTGCTTTGAATTTTTTTCATTTTTCCACTTTCGATTAAACAGAGACGGTTTAGCCGGTGATTTAGAATTGAAAAGCGGCTCTTTTTTGCGTATGAAATATATTGTTTTTTAAAGATAAGTGATATTGAGTGAGTTGGTAAAACTACTAATAGTGTACGCACGGCGGCGTGGTAGGCAGATGGATTGACTGATGCAGCGATTTGGATAGTGCAATGGGACGGGGGTTTCCTGTTGAGTGGGGTGCGGTCAGGCGAGAATATGGAGAGAGGGGTGAGTGGAATAGGTCTATTGGCTCTCCACGAGGCCGGCGGCGAAATTTTTTCACGCGAATGGATTTTTTGTTTGTAATCACGCTTTTTGCCAGGTTTTACTTGGGTTTTCTTTCTAGCGGGAAACAGGAGGAGGAGGGGGGATAGGCGGGTATGGCACTGATTTGGGGCCCAGGGTGAACATGCTCCTCGTCGATAAGGCAAAGAGCATTGTCATACGCTAACTCTATTGTTGAAGTAGACTCTTAAATCAGCTTTCCCACGTCGATGGAGCTTGAACCCATCCACTGTTGGAATTAGAAACGGATCCAACGTTTGTCCAAATGTCAATAGGACTATTTTTCGACCCTCGAGCGCCAGTTACGGGACTTCAATCGACCATTTTTCTTCACCGGAATGACACTGGTCCCCAAGGACTAGCTAGCACACCGCGGCAGCAAAAAAATTCTCCTACCCTCGAGAACGATTGCGTCCAATTTCTCTTCAATACGAAAGAACGTCGATTCCCAGCACCAGTAGATTTCAATCGGCCTTTGCAGTTCCAGCGGGAGCCCAAGATCCATATTCCGAAGCGGAAGGATACTTTTTCCGATTACAATGTTTGGCTGCCTGATCAGGTTTCCAGATATGGAACAAGAAAATTTCACTGACTTGCAACCTTTAAAATTGTGTGGATCGATTTTCGACGTCAATCGAACAATATGTCTCCACTTACGGATTTTGCGAGTTGATAGAATATCCACCAAAAAAAAAAGTATGGGTTTTGCTATATGATGTTACTTGGCTGGTTGCGAAACGAGATACATAAAAGTCTTCCAAAAGCCGTAATCGAAGTGAAATGCTAAGGGGAACAAGGAACCAAAAAAAAGTCCACAGGCATCGATTACGCAAACTAGAATTTAAAAGGTAGGCAAGGGCACACTCACAACGTGAATGTGAGTGGAGTAAGTAGTCAATTCGGGTCCCTTCACACGTCCGTCGAACGAGTTATCTAGTCACTTGGTATGTGAGAGGTCACCACAAGTCTCTTCGCAGCTGATCATATGGAAAACTTTGTGGAAGGGACTTAAATTGGAGGCACTCCAATAATTCTTGTAGAAGCCTCTTCACAAGAGAGAGGTGGCGCTAAACGACCAGATTTCCGAACGAAAACGTGGAGAGGGGGATGGTGCAATTGTCAACTTCCGCCAACTCCCCGAAACACAGGAGCTTGCAGCAAGCGCGGGGTGAAAAGCTGGCATCGCGCCAGGAAAACAGCTGGTGAGGCCTGATTCCGGATAACACCTTAAAGGAACCAAAAGAAGCGACGATTCCAATTGAAATTTCGAACTCTGTCCCAAAAATTATTTAGATTTTTTGGGACACGAAAAACAAAAAAGCATTGGTTTTGAGCCCGGAACTTTTCACAATGATGAAAGTATCCGCCTCTGCCCAAAATGCAAAATCACCCTCCCGCCCGTTTTGCTTTACGCTCCGGTGGGAGGCGGCGATCTGCTTCATACCGCGCTACGATTTCCACTTTTTAAGCAACGCTGCTCTGGGAAACCCTTTTTTTTGGTGGGGGGACTGCAACGAGGCGGAAAATTAGAAACACAGATGGTTTTGGGACTGAAGCATGAGGAAAATTGTTTTTACTTTTCTCTCACAAGTCGCGACCTATTGGCGCGGCATGTGAACCTGTGGGAACCCCCCGCCAAGCTTGTGTGGGAATATGCTACATTTTTTCCGCCGATTCAGTCGGCAAACGATTTTAAACTACGAGCTTGTCTGCCCCACCCTTTGGTTCTGTCCTGCACTAAAGCCCCTGATCTTCATTCTGGCCTGCCACAATCACCGAAAGTGATTGGGGCGGGGGAATTTTCACTGGAAGAAAAGTTGAAAATAACTCTTATAGCCGTAGAAGCTTTCGGATGGGACACCCTTTCGATTGACCCGTTTTCATGCTATTGCCGTACCTCTGATTAGCAGTAACCCCCCTTTCTTCACGAGCGTAGGAAGCAAGGGGAATTCACCAACTCAAGTCCTAGATGCGGGAGAGAGTCGAGTGGGAATCGTCCGCCTTGCTTATTCTTTAGCCAGCACAATCTACACCTTGGGGATCTTGATCAGCACGGTTTCCTGGGAAATCAGCAACAGCGCGGGCAGCATGTGAGAAATCGACAAGCTTAGGCCTCCACTGGAAACGAGGAGCGTTGGGGACCAGAGAAGGGTAGGGAAACAGAAGAGCAAGGAAGTCGCTTGTACGAGTTCGAGGTGTCTGCTCTGCAGGCGATGAACATTGTTACGCGGTGCCCATGGGACTTTCAGCGACGCAGCCCGATCGCCTCTCCGCGATTCCCAACAACAAAAAAAAATGCGTCCCAAAAAATGCGAACGTAGCTTGCCGCGGGAGACTCGAAGGGGGGGTGTGTGTGACAAGCGTAGCACGGATTTTCTGTCTCCCTTACAGCAGCTTGCATCCGTTTGTAAAAGACCCAAAAACCCACGCAATCAGACAATCAAGCAATCTTGCGTCGCATTTAGGTAGAAGTTTCGCGGGGAAGGACTTACGCCAAAACAACTGCGAAAAAGCAAAATCCTTCAGGAGGACATCACCAAAAAGTTCTAATTCGGAGCTCCTAGAGACTAGCCACTCTCCCGGCAAGGTTCTTTTCAGGTGAAGCCGGGAAAAAAGGATAGTTTGGGTGGATATCCGGAGCAAACAAAACTTTTTTCGGGTTCTCCCTCGCTTTTTGGGGTCTTTGTAGTCCATAGAGAAGTTGGGTTTTCTTAAGAAACCTCCTCTTCACGTTTTTTAACCGCTTGCTCAGGTTGCTTTGGGCGTCAAAAGATTGCGGGACCAAATTTTGTCCCACAAAAGGGGTGAAAACAGCAAAATAGAAAAAAACCCCTGTTGCAGATTGAATACGCAGAAGATCCTTTATAAAATAACCAAAAAGGCGGATAGTTTTTTGTCACTGCCGTCCGTTCCCCACCCCTAGGGCATGTGAGCAATCTTATCGCTGCTTATATGCGTGGCAGTCAAAAATCTCAAAAGACATGAAGAAAAATCAGCCCTCTTGAAACGCTATCCGCGCGAAAAAAATCTCTCAGCAATCCAACATCTTTCTTGGAGTGGGGGCAGCCGGGGGGGGGGGTAACTCACGAATGAGGGTGTCATCCTATTCGTATTTTTAACGCCATACCTATCAGCCACCCGTCAAGAGCAACGGCAACCCAACCTGCCGAGAGGACCTTCGCACGTCTGATTCTGTTGTAAAGTTGATTAAAATCTAATTCTTTTCTAACCCCCCTCACACTTTTTCGGTTGACGAGGTTCTTGTGCACCCTTTTGTTGAAGAAAAAGTTCTTGCCCTGTTTGTTCGATAAAATGAATAAATTGGGAACAATTTGCCAGGCCAGCTGGGGTAAAAAGTTAAAATGCACCATGGACCTCAAAAACGATGACCGATTTTTTTCGGATTGGTGTGTCCCTGGGACATATGATTGAGCGAATGTTTTCATTGAAAATGGAAAGAACTTCGGCTGTAAAACCGACCGGGTTGTTTAGCCAAATCGGAGGGTTTTTGGGCAAAACAGGCGCACTCAGCGGGACAGTTGCATGCCTTTTCGAATACAAAGTTTCTCTATTTGCTAATAAAAAACTTTCGGGCTTTCGGTTTTTTGGGGGTTTGCGGACCTTTTTTCCCTTAATTTCTGTAATTTTGATTGACCGTAAGAGGCGCATGTAAATGGCCCATTTCTTCAAAGAAAGCAATGCCATGATCATGAATCGAAGGGAAGCGCTAGATGGAAGGGGTGAAAAACATACTCTCCAATACTGCAAAAAGGGAGTTTTTACCAATGAAACAGCCTCAACATAATTTCGCATTGTCCCCCCGGCTCGCCAATACTGGAGCACACTTTTTTTTGTCCCATATGGTGTGGGCGTGGATATATGCTCCAACACCCCTTCTTGAGTGCGGGGGGATATATATATATGTAGGATCTGAAACGAGAAGCTTTGCGAAAGCGCCATTTTTCTGTATAGGTATTGCCTTGGATGTTTCCTGGCGTTTGGGTTTGTTCGTCATTCTGGAGTCTGTCGGTGAGAGCCATCTTAAGGGTACCTTTTGTTCAGGGAGGCTTGTTCGGCACAGAAAAATGATGGCAACGGTGGACGAGACGTGTATCCTGCTGGCGAATGAAACTCTTGAGCTGCCGGAGAATAGAGTTCCTGTTCTTCCGCACGTTAAGATTCCCAGCGGTCCTGCGGAGGAGATCCCTTCGCTCCTGAGCTCGAATTCGTACAACAACTTGAGGGAGAAGGCCGAGGCCCATTTGATCGTTGACTACTTTGAGGATGTACAGCTTGACTTTTCGAGGAAGACTCGTGAGGACGTAGTGTCCTGGCTCGTCGACACTGGACTCTCGCTCTCGCTAGGAAGCCACACAATCGCGATGGCGGTTAGCTGTTTTGATCGATTCCTCGCAGTCCGGCGAATTGGAAAGGAATCCGTCGCGGAAGTGGCAGCGGCATGCCTGTGGATTTCGACGAAGCTCTATGATGGTGTTCCTCCACTGTCCTATCTCTCTTTGCTGACAGGATCAAAGGATGAGAATATTGTCAGCATGGAAGAAGCGATCCTGAGAGAGCTTCAATGGCAAGTGAGCAGCGTGCCGGCTGAAGAGTTTGTACCGTTCATGAGGAGTCGCATGTCACGGCTTGGTTTCGAGGTGGACGACAAGATCCTAGAGATGCTGCTAGACGTTTCCCTTCTATCCTTTGACGTTGTAAGGAGAAGTGCTTGCATTGTTGCAGCTGCGTGTGTATTGTTGGGGAGCGAAATCCAGTATCCCGAGATGAATTGCTCAATGCGGTCGAAGATGTTCGCGGAGATTTTGGACCTTGACCACTCGGAGCTGATTGAAGTGAAAACGGTTCTCCACGCTTCGTTCCAAACCTTCATCATCGCCAGCCGTAAATGAGGCGGGGAAAAAGATAGTGCCAAACGCGAAGGCCTCTAGCTCATCTCGTTGCAACGTTTTTCATGATTAGACAGTTTTTCTTTTTTGTCCCAAAGCTTTTTCTGGGTATGTATTGTAAATTTATTAAAATTATTCTTCGAAGTATATCTGTCCCGCTCCTGGCTAGAACAAAGAACCCGGCTAAAGTATCTGCCTTACCACAAAACTGCCAGTCAGTTTTTGCTTTTTCTCACTTAGTTCTCCACCGTACCTATCAAAATCAACCAATCCTGAAAGGGGGGCAGTTGAAATTCGTCAAAAATAATTAGAGGGTCAGTGTGGCGTCCAAAAGAGTCCTACCTAATCAGTACTTTGCTGCTTTCCAAACCGAAAAAGACCAAAAACAAAAAAATTATCATGCAAAATCCAGGGAGACGTTTCTGTCCCGTCCCAATTTCTAGTCGCGATCCGTTCAGCTAACCTGTACATTCATCGAAGGCTCACCCTGGACTCGTTGAAATACCGCAAAAAATGTGGAGTACAGGTTCACCTTCAAAAATTACGGTCGTGCCGCCCCACATAATTTCACGGGGTTCTGCACATTTCCCACAATGATTTCTCTTTGAAACACAAATCCTTTGACCATTCACATTATGTTTTTTTGGGTCATGCCCAGGAAACATGACGAATAGGAGGGTGAAACGAGGGGTTCCTATCAACGCGGTAAATAGTCCCCTCATCTAAGTGTGTACAGAAAGCACAAGGCAGATCTATTTCTTAACGTAGGTTTTTGCTACCACCAGCACACACAATATTCCTGCGGACGAATAGAGATGAGACCGAACCAAGTTTTTCTAAATATTTTCAGGAAGAATCTGCAGTTTGCAAAATATCTTCAGATGTCCCATCTTCTCGATGCGCATAATTTAAATATTAAAAAACATTGTTGTCCTTTGACGATCCAAGTTTAGATTTACACTACTACTCATATCCGGATATAATCAAAATCGTCCCAACGGATTTTTCCCCGGTAATGCCGAAAGATTCTTTAATGATTCCTTACACGCAGCGCTGGGACAGGAAGAAAGATGGGAGAGACGTCTCGATAAGATTTAGCTCGAGTATGTGGAGGTACGCAGATCACCACCGCACCCAGTAGATAATCTTTTCACACTGGGGCTACCACGGGGTCGTAAAAAAAGCGTATGGTAGATGACTGCAGTCGGGGTTTTCGACGAATGGAAATAGAATTTCCGTGGTTTTCTTCACAGCTTGAGAAAACAAGGACTGATCCGTCCTGTCCTAATATCTTTTGGGACGGACCACTTCTATCAGTACCCCTCATTTTCAAATTATTGAAGAGTCCAATATTAATTTGGGGGAATTGAGTTGAAGCGCTCATCCAACCATGACTTTTTTTTTTTTTTCCTATGGTTGGAATAGGATTGATTTCGAGTCTTCAGTTTTGGGACGCTATTGAAACAAAATATACCCTAGTCCGCAGAGAAGTTTTGTGAGGCTGGTAAGTCACGAGTTTGTTAAATCAATCAATGCTATCCGCTACGGGTGGCTGTGGTTTGAGTCAAGCAACTTCCCGACTAATGGTTTTCGTGATTTGCACGGAATAGATCGGCATCGAAAACATATCCATGAAACATACTTTTTTAGCATGTCGGAGTATGTCCCAAGGCAAGCATAAACGTGTTTCTCTTACGGACACATCTCGCTGTCAGAGCTGGCTGTATTCGGAATTTTGCTTGATCTCTGTGCTGACTGATAATGAAATTCGCTTTCGATGGGGAGATGAAATGGTGATTTTGTCAGAGTGGTTTTCGGTTCAAGTTTCCAGTCTTGTGGGGAGGGAAACTGTTTGCCCAAAGCGACTGCAACATTTTAGCTCTCTCAGCAAGAGAGCTGAGTCAGGGAGAGCTCGCGTTCGCTACCTTCCTAAAACATTGTTGGCAGCTATGGAATGTTGAAGTCTGCCTCAGTCATCACCCGGGTGGGAAAACGGGGATGACCACGGGAGACCGACCTTTCACACATCATCCGTTGCCGGGTTTGCTAGTCCGAAATGTCAAGATTGCGTACGGAAAAAAAGATAAATACAATGGTAGTATGTCAGTGATTACTAGTACGTTCACGAAAATTTCTCAACTTGGAGACAGGTCACCTGATTAAAAGATTGACCTGTACTAACCGACATTCTGCATTTGCACTAGAAGTGATTGGCAGTTTTGACTTTTCCCCTAAGCATTCTGGTAGTAAGCCAGACTTACTGCCTGGCCAAAATGTTTAGATTCTTCAGTACTCAAACGTCCCAGTGGGGAAGAAACCGAAGTGCACGGAGTGTTCCCCGGGCTGCCAGCACTCAAGATCGTGTAGAGTTTTCTCTTCCTACTCGTTCTTTCTGACTTGCGGACGAGAAATCCGCCCTCCGCAAACATTCTTGCTATTCGATCAAAGGTCTTGCCCTAAGCGGTGGGCTGGGGCGGGACAATATCAAAATCGTCTTTCACTGGCACTCTCAATCCCACTCCGACATTAACTGATTGAGCATGTGTCATACCTGGTTATCTCGCACGGAACGAAGATGCCCTTCAAGACACGTTAGCCATGTGTACGATCTTTGATGTTTTTAATCGCGACAACGAGGGCCAACATTTAAGTGAAAACGTAAAAGGCCACACAGTCCATTTCCTTTTAAAAAAGCGGTGTCTTCCAAATATCAGATTTTACACTTAAAATAATAACGACATATCACCTATCGTCCAATTAGTGCGCTCTAGGGTGTTCATTCCCGCTCGAGTTGGGACGCCTGACAATTACAATTTCGTTCCCCTGTATTTCGTTCCAACATCCAACAGGCTTCAATAGCAAACAGCTGGATACATCCGCAAAATCAGAGACAGGATTCTAACCCAGACCAATGTCGATCTGCAATTGGGACTATTTGAAAAATGACCACCAAGATCTGAGCAATATTGCTTCTAAATAGACTTATTCAAGATCAGTTGGTACGTAGTTTCAAACTGATAGTGGGTGTATCGAGCTGGCTGGCGAGAAGGGAACCTCGCAAATGAATGTTTATTCAGAGTCGGAAAACAAGAACCGCGGGGAAACAGAGACTACCGGAGGAGAAGATCACGCTCCAACTTAATCAATAGGATGTCCTCGGCTGAAGGGTGTTATCCTTGCGCGGGGGCCTTGCTAAACCGCAGAGTAGCGAAACCAGTTGAAGTTTTTTCCACTATGGACGCATCATCCTCTACCTGGCAGTGACTTCTTGGGATTGTTCTTGGGGTCGCTACTAAGGCTTTTTGGACAACACGCGTGTCGAAGATTTGTCTACGGCACATATCGTCAAAGGTGCCGTTCAGATTTCCTCCTCCCAAGAGGTGTAAACCTCGTCAACAACACGGAAGTCCAAGACCACGGCTCATTTAAGACTACATTCTGTACCGGTCAAAAATAAATTCTGATCTTAGTTCATCAGTTCCCACGAAGCTACAACGGCGAAGAAATAGCGACGTGCAGAGAGTCTCCCTGCTCTGTCAGCGCTCAAAATCCTAAAGATTTCTTTTCCTATACCGCGTTTCTCGACATGCGGCATAAACAACCCCGTCCGGAAACCTCCTTCCTCCCATAGCAAAGGCACTGTCCCAACAGGGACAATATCAAAATCCTCCTCAAATACTCTTTTTTTTTCACCTCACTCCGATATAAAAGGCTAAAAAGAATCCCTTCGATCTGGCAACTTGCCGTTTGGCTTATGAGCCAATCAGATGACGTGCTAAAAACCGGACTAGTGGAGATTCAAGTTCTCATTTTGATAGTTTCGATACACGCTTCGACTTCAACAATCAAATTCATTTTGGCAATCATTTTTGAGTAAAACTTGACTGAATTTCATTGGGTAGGTTCTAGTCGAAGGTCAATGTGAAGTTTTCGATGACAGCTGTTAGGGGCTATGGCCAGAGCAGCGATGTGGCCCGGAGACCTTGTGACAAGAGCAGTCTATGGATCTTCCTGGATCTAATCAGCGTACGTTAAACCAGCGAGACGAAGTAAGGAATTCCCGTTTGCGGATGTTCTCTGGTACTGCCCATCCCTCAATGGGGTCATTTTCGGCTTGGTGTCCGGGAGGGCCCTCTCGCTGTCTGAAAGTTATGGTCCAGAAGTTGTGGAGTCTTTGCTGGATTTGAAGATCCATCGCTCATAGATGACGTGATCAATTTGCTCAGTCATGCGTACATCAGTGAGCAGGGAATGCCATGGTATCGCTCATTTTTGACGGTGAACATCGCACCGACAGGGGATTCCTGTCGAGCAACCTAAAAGAGTAGTCTACGGACAAAGGTCGATGAACCCGAATGCCTCAGAGACTACTGTCCAAAGCACTTGGCCAGGTCCGCGTTGGGCAAGCACCGCTCCGTCCAGTTTCCTCTCATGTTACTAAGCCGTTGTACCCCTGGACCTCCGCCGGTCTTCATGTCTTTGCATGGCGTGCTTTGGTCATGCCTGAGATGAGAACCGCGATCTATTTCGTACACGGGTGTGAGCCACCAGACAATCCAGAGGATACACGTTAAAGACTTTGGATAGTTCTTTAAAAGACGTCCTTTTGAAGTTCTCCTCAAGGGCTACAGGTTGCGTGAGGTTAGAAGATAGATATACAACCCTTCCAAACAAGCTATCATACACACTAGTAGTCTACAAAAACATCCGTATCACCCTCGCCTTCTCTTACGATCGTTGGTGGGCTTGTCCCAAGGTCAACAACAGTTGATAATCGCCATGGTCGCTCCCCGTGATCTACGACAAAATCAACCTAACGTACCACACAACAACCGAAGGGCAGAAAAGACTTGAATGGGGTTGTCGACGTGGACACCAACATCAAGCCACTGATTCCAATCACCGGCCTTCTGCACTGGGGCCAAACCTTACCTCATTACACCAATTCTCTCCAATATCAAAGGCGTTACAAGCGAGGGTCATCGAATCATCCAGCAATGGAACTCTGTTCAGCGAGCAAGAGGAACACGGAAAAGCCTCATCTCATCAGCCTTGACGAACTCCAGTTTTTCTGAGAAGTCTCGACAAACACAAGCGACTGCTTACCCGGAGATCAGCAACGGTTCATCCACACGTTCAAGCACAGCTTGAGCATACGGATCCTGTTTCGTTGGCAAAGTCGACCAGAACATGCTTCAGCTCAAAGGAACGGTTAAGAGAGTCTTTTGGAGAGAGAAAACGAGAGTTCTGCTCCTGAGAATATTACTTACATCTGGTATCCGCACTCCGATCTCTTTTCTCTTCCATGACTTTCGATGCGACTACGATGAAAATGGAGAGCAAAGTAGGAAGGACTTCAGAACGGGATACTAGGTCGAAGAACGGCCAGTTGGTTGCCTATCAAAGAAGCAACTGGTTCCGTCCGCCAAGAATTTTGGTACCTAGCAACATACCTTGTGCTCCATAACCATTCGTGGAACTTGTGAGCTGGCGGGTAGAATGTACGTGTACGGCCCTGGCAGGGTACTCTTAAGCAACTGTGAGAAGATACGGTGGAGAATGTTCAGAGCTGTTGCCCTCGGAAGAAGGCTCTGCCCTTCTCGCTAGAGTGGAGTTCGACGTGCTGTTTACCTTGAACAGCCGACGGTCCATGCTGTGCACATAGGTTTGTACCATAGCCAAATCTCTACACAACAGGCTTAGCGGTTTCTTCACGGGTCCGCCATCAGTCTTCTTGAGTGAGTATAGTCTGTTGATTCCATCTCTGCTGCTGAGCGCACACACAAATGCATAGCACGTATCGGTTGGTATTACGCCTGAAATCCCAGCAACGAAACCGCTAGTATTTAGCTAGGATATTCTTCGATAGAATTTCATACCCAGCGGAGGTGGTTGTGTTTTTGCCCTCAGATCTCACCAACGCCTCCCTGCTTTAATATCTGAACAGCAGAGTCAATCTTGTATGCGTCGTACTGAGGATCCTCTACCTGGATGTAGTCAATCTCCGTTCGCGACTTTCCCTTCATGCCGCTCCTCCTCGCGCTCTTCATCTTCATAGAAATTGCACTCCTGCTCGGACTCATACACGTCCTCACATCTCGAGCTCTCCGCACCTGCACTGCACTCAAACTCACTCCAAAGCAGAGTCTCTCCATCCTTCCTCTTATTCTCCCCTCAATACCCCACAGAAACTGCAGCGAAGATCCACTCCTCCAACTAAACAAAGACCACAAAAGACCCAAACCAAGCCATTACTGCCACCAGATTCCGTTCCCCCAATTACAAAAACACCACAACAGAACTACTCAGACAAAACTCTTCTCCTATAACACTCTGAACTTATAACAGTCCTTCATCCATCGTAGAACTTCAGCAACAGTAAACTTCAAGTTCCAGTCATTAATCTCCCTCACTTCCTTCATCACCCCCAAACCCGCTTTCCGACGAATGTTGCAACTAATATGTAGACAATATCGCTGGGACCACGCTCGGTGAAAGCAATCTCCATACCTCAACTGCTTTCAGGTAAAAATCTCGCCCGCCTCAAAAATACCTCATTTTTGACGCCTTGGGGTGGGAATTCCTCGCCGCGGCAAGGTCTGTCGTCAGCTTGTGGGATTGCTTTCATGACGTCTCCCAATCGACTTTCACGACATCTTCTGGACACGCGGTTAGTCCTTTGGCGTAGTGATATAGCGCTATTCGTTGAAGTGCATGGTCAACGTCCGTGTCGGTGGTTTTCTATTTGAAGTTAAGACTCCGCATTGGTCAAGAATTGTCTTCCTCTTGGCGGTTTTAGATGAGGTTTTTTTAAGCTGCCAAATCGAAATATGTGGGTTTGAAATCAGCTCTAAGGTTTACTTCTTTTCTGAGTAATTCTGCTTTGAGCCTGACCGCTTCTGGCGGTTCGCATTGAGACATTGGCTACCTTAAGTCTCAGTGAGATGGGCGTTTTGGCCCATCTCACTAGAGAGTCGCAGAAGGCACGGTTGACCTTCGAAGCTATGGATTAGTAGCTCACTCGCAGGATTTGGCTATTTTGTGATGGTCTCCAATTCGTAGCTGACCTTTCCTGTCTGACGTTTGGAAACTGGTTGGCCTGCTTGCACTATCCTGCATCTTTCTGACAGGATCAGCGGCACAGCTCGTGTGGGCGCAATTTCCTGAAATTTGATGATGATGATGACTGCAGCTAGTTTACTTTACCTTTGACGATGACTTATGCTGCAGAGGTCCCAAGCGCCGTATGAGGCGCCAACGTCCTCTGCCGGTTGGATCCTTGTCTCTCTGACTAGTGAGCGATAGTGGAGCAGAATTGTCCTTACGACAACGGCCACTCTCTCCTTTACACCTCTCATCTCCTTTTCTGATGAACTGAACGGATTCGTGGGTCTCAGAACCCGACTAAACAAGAAACGGACTGGGTGCACCATCTGATGAGATCAAATCTTCTTCTCTATTGCAATTATGGAGGGAGCTAGTTCTCGATTAATCCACTGGACGTATTTCACAGTCCATAGCTTAGGATCGAGGTTGGAGGCCATGTCTAGCACGGCGGCTTCTTCTTCAGGTCCTCCTTCTTGTTTGATATACGCAGTGACCGTAATTAGCCCTCCCCTACGGAGCAACTCTAAACCAGCCTGAAGGCTCCTCATCGTGCTTTCAGATTTCGTGACTATCGTCTTGTCTGAATCGTCGCCGGGTAGATACCCCAAATTGTATACAATGGCGCTTACAGACTCGGCCTGAATAGCATTCGGAAACCGTTCGTGGCTTTCGTTCACCCATAGCATCGTAGGTCTCTTCTCAGGAGATAAGTTCTTCTCCACATAGTCCTTGGATTGCTTTATTGCTGATGGCTGGAGATCGACCGCAACAACCATCCCAGCGGTACCGGTCATCTCCGCAAGGGTCAGCGTGTCCTTGCCTCGCCCACATGTAGCATCAATTACAGTGTCGCCTGGGTCAACAACAATCCAAGCGCATACTCAGCTACCGAAAGTCACACGATGGGGCATCGTTGAAGTCGTACCTGGTCGTATGGCTCTGGACCATAGCTCCCTAGAGAGCTTGGCTTGATTCGGCAGCAACTGGCTATCCCAAGCCTTCACAGGGCCCGCGGCTGGACGACTCACACACGCAGACAGTACGAAGAATAAGGGTTCTGTTACCCTCATAGCGGATGTCAGCGTAGTCTATTCGGCAAAATTTTCACCCTGCGCTGCTCACTCCCCTCCTCTCGTGAGCATGCGGAAGCGAATATCCACGGCACAACCTCAAGACAAATTCAATGTAGGATTCTCACCGTTGGTGGGATCGACCATGCGACTGTTGTTCTCGAAGAAAAAGTGGCTATAGTTCTTCTACGCCCCAATAGATCCCCATGATCCTCCGTACGTTCCTGTCCGCCTTCTCCGGAAGACTCAGTGAACGGCCTCTCTGAAACGCGTCTAAACGGGCCGCATCTGGATGCAAGACCGAGTGCACTCAACGAATAGCATCGTCTCCATGAGCAGGTTTTTTGAATTTTTACTGTTGCGAAATAAGTATTCGCACATGGTGTGAGGCCATAGATGAGACGCTTTCTATCCTTGCCCTTCCGTTTCGAGGTTCAAACGCTGAAGCAGCACATGTTGTAAAAATTGGGACACTATGTCCCATACTGGAAAAAAATATCCCATGAAATAATGACTGAATCAATCATTATACACTTTTGACTGGTTGTCTTGAGAAATCAATCAATAAGGCTGGGACAGATTGTCTCTATAAATTGATATTGAAAAACAAGGTATTCAAAATTTGAAGCATCGAGTTGGCGTTACGAAACGGGCTGGTGCTTTTGCAGAATGCTGAAAATGTGAGAAGTTTATTCACAGGATATATGTTTTTATTACCAGCGAGGGTCTTTCAACCACCCCTTTATCCGCGATGAATGATGAGGGTGAAAGGATGATGTGCCTTGGCAGTGGATTCCTGAGAGGGAGTTGTTGGTGTCTGACGAGAGTACTTGTTGACGGGGAGGGACACTAGCGTAGTTTGCAGAACGAAAATTTGCTGGTTGGGCTGAGAGAAATATCCTATACTGCTGTTTGGGAATATAGGAATTGAGGAGGTCTGGTTGTAGCTTAACTGCCTGCCTGGCTTGTAAGCGATGAATTCGCAGTACTCTTCGGTTTTTTCGGGTCGACCAACAACCAGAGCATTTCAGAAGCTTATGGACGACCCAGAGGCACTGGCTGTTGAGGCTGATCGCTATTCAAGGGCTGTCCATCAGAGGGAACTTGCGAGAAGGAAAAGGTTTGCACTCTCCGAAACTTACGTTTTCTCTATCTACGAGAAGAACCATTACGGCTTTGCTGACGAAATTTCCACAAAACAACAATTCCAGGCGCGATAGGCACTATGGGCAGGTCGAAGTTCTGCGAAGTGTTGAAAAGGTCCCCACAGCAGAGCCCCAAATAGATCCGTGGGAGCTTCCGGGGTACGAGGAGGGATGTGGCCTACCGAAGAACATCTCAGTTTCAGTGGTTGATAAAGAGGTAGAAACTCTGGTTCGACTTCTGGGCACTTTGGACCAGGAGTGGTAATGCAGCACTAGTTTTCAAGCAAGTTCGTCGTTGAACGGAAAAAGAAAGGTTCTAATGTGAAGATCTCAACGTCTCCGATAGGACGCATCGCGTTGCGGGGATGAAACGTCTAACGACGGTCCTAGCCTCGGAAAGCGGGAAGCACGCTTTTCAAGTCCATCATGCTGAAGCTATCAAAGAAGGGCTTGGTCTTCAGCTGACCGATTTGCGGTCATCGCTAGTCAAAGAGGCATGCGACTCCATAGCCCTGGCCGTGGAACTTGGAACAGAAGCATTCGAGCCGTTTTCTGGCTTCCTTGTCTCAGCTGGGCTCAACGTAATCATCAAGACGACAAAAGTAGTACGAGATGCTGGCGACATGATGATCAGGAGAATCATTAGAGCAGTCAAGCCGGATAAATCGCACGTGGACGCCATCTGCAGAGGAGTCTCAACCGGTGCACATCCGGTCGAACGTGAATTCTGCGCAAAGTATATCTCCAAACTTCTCTCAAACGGTGCCCCTCCAGAGCCAATTGGCTCCTCTCTGCTTACGGGTATCACGGACTCTGCAGAACGAGTGAGGAAGGAATCTCGATCCGCGTTCATCAAGTATGAACAACGATGGCCTCAAGCCGCAGAGACCATCTTCAACAGGTACGCAAACAATGCGCGTGACCAGCACAAACAATACACCTACACGGACGACTTGCTTTTGTCAAGAACCAAGCCTCATTGATGTGCCTTCTTCCATCAGAATGGATCCGACAACTCAGCGAAAGATCCGGGGGGTGGGGAAGACGAATGTCTCCCGAGTACCCATCGCTGAGCTCAGGAAGAATGCAGCTTTGAAGAAGAAGATGACGGCGAAGAGTAACGTGCCAATGAGCTCGAATCCACAAACCAACGACGAGAACAACCCAGCGGTTATTAACTCGCTGATAATTCAGTAGCAGTCAAGATAAACGTCACACGTGAGATTGTAAAGAGAGACGGCTTGAATCGGTATGCTACCTCTAGGCAACAGAGAGGGAGAGGCCAATGTTTATGGTCACGCTAGAGGGGCGATCACACAAGTAGACCCGCTGAGTCTGCATCCATTGGTGGGCACAAGCATCGCCATCAATATGTCAATAGTTACCACTCCAATTCCTGCAAGCGGAGCGATGGAAAGCTCAAAACCAGCCCCATCACATCGTCGTTGGTGAGATCAGCTCGAAACCACGGCGTTGACTGAGATGCCATGTTTCCCTTTCCAACAAACATCGGAAGCAGTCGAATCCACGACCCAATGGAGTCTTCTCTGAAGAAGAAAACAAAAAAAACAACAACCAAACTCCATCTATTTTATATTATTATTCTATATTGTCAATTTCAACATTCAGATTATCAAGTTGAATTCGATATTCATTCACAAATATTTTCCTAAGGCAACCCAAGTTAACGCTAGTACGCACCTATGATATTTCTCGGATTTGAAAATTTATATTAATATAATAGTAATAATTAGATAGACAATCAATTAAGTTTGGATCCTCATTAAAATGCAACCAAAAAATTAGATATAAAAGATTAATATAATATTAATAATTAGATGTACACAAGTTTTTCGTGCATTGGAAGAATTAATTGTGTGGTTTTGGGGTTGCTGGATTCTCTGCAAAGGATGCGTTGGATTCGATGACGATCGGTGGTTGGCGACAAGGCGGGTTGGTGGGGATGGATCTGCAGAATATGGTCCTATCTCGAGGATACCATCAGGATAATTTAGCAAATTCTGATACGAAAGAAGCGCCTGCACCATGTGGTTTGCAAAGGACGGATCAAAGGCCTGGGCTGAGAAGTTTTTCCTGTTCGTGAATCTTAGTTCGCTAATCCTCTTCCTGGTGGTGTTCATTGGGTCTGGACTGTATGAAAGGTACGATGACCGTGTATCATATGCCGTGGTTAGCGGTCTGATGGTGCTACCTAATATCCTCGTACCAGTGGTGCTGGTTGGAAAGAGCGACAGAGTGCTTCCATGGCATGCGCGCTTTGTTTGGAAAGCGAACATGTGGAATTTAATATTCGGGTTTATCGGGAACTACTTCTGGACGCACTACTTTTACAAAATGCTCGGTGCTCGCTACACGTTCGATACGTTTCGGCTGAATGATGTACCCATACCCTGTTACCTGGCCACACACGTGTACTTCCTATTCTACCACTCCGTGTCGAGCATCACCCTGCGCAAGCTTCATGAGGCGACTGCAAAATTTCCCGCCGCTCTGAGGCGGGCCATTTTCGTTTGCGGCATGCTCACACTTGCGTATGTGACAGCTTATATGGAGACCCTCACTATATCCGCGTTTCCATACTATGAGTTTGTGGACAGAGACAAGATGCAGAGTGTGAGTCCCTAAAGAGACTGACTCTCGTTTGGCATTTGCTGCTCTTTGTTCTCGCCTGCGCCGTAGTTTAGGTCCCACAGTGCTGGCCCGATGGTACACAGCGTGCTCAAGTTCACTGATGTTCTCGTTTGTGGCTTGTGCTCAGGTTGGTTCTTGGCTTTACGCAATCTACTTTATTGTAAGCTTTCCCATGTTCCTTCGCATCGACGAGGACCCGAAAAGGAGATGGACGATGACCGAAGCAACGCTTGACTCGTTTTCAGCAGCAATGCTTGTGACCCTGATGCTGGACTTTTGGAGGCTCTTTATCGGCCCAATAGTTGATACCGGTTCCTTCGCTATGGGCTCTGACCTACCCTTCTTGTAAAGTACGCGGTTGTGTGCAGTGCAAATCAACCTTCACCACCAGCTCGCGAGCGGCGATAGTGAGCTATCCAATTAGCAGCAGTGGCGCGACGGGTCCTGTTAGGTGTCAATTCGTTCAGTTGGTAACCCTCAAATTTGATCTCCGTTTTTAAAAGTTGCTTGTGCTCCTGAACGGGTAGAAGAAGAGCGTGTCACTGAAAGCACTAATTTCTTCACCCCACAGCTACGGCTTGCTCTCACCTTGGGAATAGATCTTGTGAGCTTTTGTACTGCCTTCTTAACCGGCTTGTCTATTTCCGGACTAAAGTCTCTACTCGTTCCAATGAAATCTGGTGGTGTTGGGTAGTCTTCTTTCCATGGAGATGGAACCATATCGGAATTCCAACTCCCATCTGGCTGCTTCTCATACCCAAGAAGAAACCACAGGATGTCGTTTACAATCTGATCGGGTACCTGCTCTTTTGCGATAGCCAGGATGAGCTCATCCGAGAGCGGCAGGTCCTCCGCAAAATCAGCGCCAGGAAGCCCAGACTCGCTCTCTGTCGCAGGCTTGGGTCTAATCGAGGGATCAATTTTCCATTCTACTGCACATCGCAAGCTTCCAGTCCTCCGCCTCCCACTAACCACTCGAACCCCCCTCTGACCTGTCCCAACCCTACCCAAATACAGATGAGGGTTAATAAACGCCATCTGCTCCGTACACTTACAAGACTCTCCCGCCTCCTCCTACTACAAGAGCAAACAGAATCCCCCAATTCCTCCCCTTCACTACCAGAAAACAACCTGCCCTTCCTGCCCGAAACCTCCTTCCCTAAGATCCATATCTCAAATGTGACGACCCGATGGCAAATGCTCATCATCTTCAATCTCCGAATTTCACGAAAAACGGCCAAACGTCGATTCCGAACGAAGAAACCTCCACCTGCTTCATTTTACATTTCATGAATAAAAAACAAACGCCTTTTGCGTTTACACCAATTAAAAAACGACACATGACCCTCACGAGAAGGTATTTCTGACGACGGACCGATTAATACGAGTTGAATTTTTTCAGGTAAACTTTTTCGATTATCAGTTAAAACAGTAAAAGCATCGTATTATTTGTTGGAGGATAGCGGGGATGAGGCGGGGACAATGCCCGCCTTACTCACAACGGGGTTCTGCGCTGGTTGAGGAGGCCGTTTGGTTGACTATGTAAGTGTTCCTGGATGAGCAGTATGGTGCTTTCTCTTTCTCCTGGTGACTACATGTTTAACCCTTTTCCCCCTCTATCCCTTCCGTGGTGAGGATGGAAGAGGTCAGGACTAATTCTGGTTCTGGCTGGGAATAGCTCGCGAAAGCAACCGATGGCTCTAAGGACGTCATCCCTCAGGCCAAAGCTTCGTAACAGAAAATCGCCTTCAACTTGCTTATCTGTAGCTCCGTCCTGTGCTTCACGTATTCAACAACAAAATTGTTCTAAACCTGATCAGAGCGCAGACTGGATCTGGAGTACAGAGCTTCGGTTTGAAGAGAAAACGAAGTCGGATCGAAGCTCAAAACTGCTGGAATACGGGAAGATCCAGATAAATCTGGGGGCCAGCTGCGGTCCATGTCAGCGGCGGGCTTCTTTTCCCCTCCAACCTCACAATCTCGTTTAGCTCCCACTTTAATGACTCCTGAATTCCAGCCGCTCTATTACATGAAACCCCTTCTCTGTAGAGTTTTATCAGATGTGACAGACCAGCTGCTACAAAAGCTGGCGGGACCGCTTCATTTTTTTATCACCTGTGGTCCGTCCACATGCACAACTGCCAATCAAATCAACCTCAACGTACCATCTCAGCTAGATTCATAAACAAGCTCCACACCGGTACAGCTGAGCTGGACACAAGGCCTCGAACTCTGGACCGAAGAAGAAGAGAACCCCTTCCCGCATGCTGGACTTCACAACATCACTCCTCCCCCGCATGTAAGAAACTGTTAGCTCCGGGTGACGACGGGATTTCAATAATAATGGTGACGGTGACGGCTCGTCGCGGTTGCTTCACTTGCCTGGATCCGACGCGAATGGCATTCTTATGAGGTTTAGAACATTTATTTTGTTGAATACGTGAAGCACAGGACGGAGCTACAGATAAGCAAGTTGAAGGCTATTTTCCGTTACGAAGCTTTGGCCTGAAGGATGACGTCCTTAGAGCCATCGGTTGCTTTCGCGACTTCGTTGAGATGTTCGTTGGGAGGTGGGGACGGTCGAGTGAGTGAGCTAAAGAAGGATTTAGAGAACCAGCTTGTGTTGGCACCATTAACGAAAGGAGGCAACTACGCGTTTCGTCGGCTGTGTACAGAGTTTGGAGCCAAGGTCACAGTTTCTGAAATGGCGTACGCGAGGAAAGTAGGTAAAGGAGACAGGAAGGAGCGCACGCTCTTCGTCAGATCCGAGAATGAGGGCATCTTTGGGGCCCAAATTGCTACCAACAACTGCGCAGAAGCGGTTTCAGCCTGCAATTACGCACAGGAGAATGGCGCAAAGGTACAGATTGATTCCAGTTACCCTTCCAAGGAATTCCCATCGATCCCACTGGCTTAAAAAACCTACCCGTTCCGTCGAATTGTCCTGCTCTGTTGTTTTTGTGAACTAGTTCCTCGACTTGAACTGCGGATGCCCAATTCGTGAAGTCACCAGGAGAGGTCTCGGATCAGCTCTTATGCGAAAACCGCACAAGCTCGTAGCTCTGGTCGAGAGAATGGTTTCGGAATGCAGCCTTCCGGTTACAGTGAAGATTCGGACTGGTCTGGAGGAAGATGCAGACGCAGAAAAAGTATTGGAGCTTGTTCGCGACTTGGGTCACGTTGGCGCTAGCGCAGTTACAATTCATGGGCGAACGGCACAACAACGGTACTCTGGAAACGCCAACTGGGACCTGATCAGCAAAGTTTCGGCTGAATCTGGAGTCGACGTTATCGGAAATGGGGACATTCTGACGGCATACGAGGCGAAGGATCGATTGGCGGACTCCGGATGTTTGGCTGTAATGACCGGCAGGGGCGCTCTGATAAAGCCCTGGTTGTTTTCCGAGTTTGAAAAGGACTACACTTGGAATCCTACTCCGATGGAAAGAATAGGAGTTTACCGAACTCTGGTCAGATTCATGAAGGAGAGGTTTCGAGATGACGAGAAGGGAAGACTGAGGAGTTTCGAGTTCCTTCGTTTCCACATGGACTTCTTCAGCAGATATCGGTACTTTCCCGAAGAGGAACACAGGGAAAGATCGAAGGAGTATCCGCTGATTCAGCAACGAGAAAAGGCAGACCTAGGATTCAGGGATGCGGATGTGCCACCCATCGAAGTTTTGCTGCAGCGGCCAGTGGATACGGTTAACTTGGAGTAAGTATTCTGACGACCTCTCCCCCGGAGGGTCCAGCAAACCCGTCTTGTGGGCTAGGATCTAACCCAGCTCTTCCTGCCTTCGTGTTGTCCGCAGTGCACTCCTAGGTTTTCTGTGGGACAGTGGATCTGATCACGAGGCTACCCGTTTGTTCGAAGAGGAAGCTCTCAGTCTCCGAAAGCAGACACTTCTCGCCTGTTCAGCCGGAGAATGACCGTCACCAGGAAGATGTGATGCAGCGACAATACACTAAAGCTTACACGGGCAGCGGATATGAGAATCCCTCGGTTGGGATTCCACTACTATGCCGCACCGTGGAGTTTGGTTATTGTTTCATTTTGCGAGCTCCATTCATATCAGCATTTCAAGTTTATTAGAGTGTTCAGATCGCATTGTAATCATACGGAAGAACAACCCTGCACAGTTTGGTCAAGTCGGTTTGAAAAACTGCATGAGAAAGTAATAAATTTCAATATGGACGAGTTGTCTTTTCGCCAGGGACGAGAGAACCCGAGGAGGCACCATTTGGAAAGTTAGGGGTGCTCAGTGTTGCAAGGTCTGAGCAAGGAAACGAATGATCGTCGTCAAGCCCTCTAAACGCTCAACGCATTGCCGGTTCCGCGAACGGGAAGAGGCTTGCCGGGAAGAAGAATTTGTTCTCCTTGGCTTCGGGGAGCTCGGGGTTGTCTGCCTTCAACGGTGGCGTCAGAGCAGTGATGGATTCTTCGATGTACTTCAGTAGGTCAGTCATACTGGTCTTGGGATCCTTGGTGAGGCAACGAACTTCCGCGAGGAAGGTTGGCACCTGCGCATCGGGCCCCATGACATGATCACCTGGGAACTTGTAATAGTACACTGCGTCCAGAAACTCATGCCCCTCAAGATGCTTGAGCCAGTCTTTCCCGGTGACCGTGCCGGTATATGGAGTGTTAATCGCGAACTGGGCAAAGTTTGCAAGTGGTTCATTCGGGATGACCGGACTCAGTGGAATCTTGAGCGCGCTCATGATGTGCTCCTCGACCAGATCCACTCCCCAGGCGTACAGATTCGCCTGTCGGACCGAGACACCACCCATTCGAGCGTTCACTGAGAGAGGAGGGAGTTTCTTCCGTGTTGTTAGCGAAAAGAGTCATATCTACATGTCGCCTTGCAAATGGCAACCCCCGAAATGAGCCGTTTCTTACCTTCAATCAGTCTCGGGCCCCTAGAGGTGTATTTAACCTCGACGTGGAAAACACCCCACAGGAATCCTAGAGCCAGGGTCGTATCTGCGGCTATCTTCATAATCTCTTCCTGTCGATCCATTGGGTAAACTGAAGGACAATTGGTTCCTGCGCCCACAGATTCCCGAAAACGAGTTGGTTCAGCGTCAACGAAACGTCCACTCTTTTCATCCAACGGTAGGAACAGTGCCGGATGACGAAAATGCAGAAATGGAAGTTCCCAATCCGGCGTAGGTTGCTTACCCTGCTCCTGGAACCATGGCTCCGCGCAAGACCAGTTGTCCGAAACCTTGTTGTACACGACTTCTCCATTTGATAGGATGATGTCAATGTCGAACTCCTCTCCGTCATAGTATTCTTCAAGGAGCATTTCAGTTCCCTGTCTCCACAAGTCAGACCTCTCATAGTCTTTCGCGAAGGAGTCCATAATACTATCGTACATGGACACAGTTTCTTCGGCGGAATTCACCCTGAACACACCAAAGGACGCCGCACCAAATGAAGGCTGGGGTATTGTCCGTCACGAAAAGCTCCGTCAGCGGTCAGTTGACTCCTCTCGTGGATCCACGCCTCACGGTCACTTGCGACAATGTGTGGCAGGCACATGCAGCTTACCTTCAAGACTGCAGGAAATCCAACAGCGTCACAAGCCTTGGACACTTCATCCTTGTTCATGATCTTGTAGAACTTGGGTACTGGGATCCCGTAGTCACGCATGACTTCGCGCGTTAGACTCTTGCTACGAGCCTTCTCGCAGGCCTGAGGGATAGATACTCTCCGATCGTCAGCGATTCAGGAGGTCTAAGCATTGGTCGCGCGCCTGCTGGATGTCTATCTCACCTCAACGGGATTGCTCTGGACGCCCAAGGCAGTCGCGAGCTTTGCAGCAAGCGGCACCGCATTCTCAAAGTAGCTCGTCACTCCATCAAAAACGGTATCCAGGTCAAGCAGGAGGTCCAGAGACCGTTCAACGATACTTTCGTACTCGGTAAAATCAATCTCCACGAACTGGTGTATCAAGCCCTCGTCCACAGTCTGCTTCCAGTAGGAATCAGGACCGTCGAGGATGGTTACAATAATCCCCAGCTCCTTCAATCTCTCGTAGATAAAACGCTTGCCGGAATATCCTCCCTGTACGATGAGGATGTTAGAGCCCCGAACAAGCTTCCTTCGCAGCTCCTGCTTTTCCTTCGACGCGCCGGTCAGAGTCTCCGGTTTTACAGATGGCAGATGCTGAAATACCGGCGAGAACAATGGGGTCTCCTGGAACATTCCCGAGTATTTGCTCTTCTTTGACTCTGTTTCGACAGTACATCAGAGAAAAGACACATCAGACAAGAGGGCGAGTGCCGCAGGATCCAATTCACAGGCTTTCAAGAACGCCACCTACCGTCAAGATCCGCAGTCATCGCTCCAACGGGAATGAAATTCGCCCGCAGGGAGGAAGGAGAAAAGATCTCCTCCCCCCTATGATCATGGAGAAAGGGAATCTTCTCCACCTGCGAACTCGGCAAATGCCGATCGTCGAGATCGTAGTCAACGGACATCTCCATCGCTGACAAGATTTCCAAAAAAACAACAGAAACAAACACACACAGAACCAGAAAGGACAAAAAACTAGTAAAAGTCTTTAACTAGACTCCAACCCCTGAACACCTCAACGCTTCCTAACGCCTAATTCCTTCCCTGCTATCCACTCCGAGCTCCCTCAACAGAACTACTCATCGTCCGTTATCCTCCGTAATATACCCATGCGTCAACTAAGGGGAATATCGGCATTCGCTCTCTTTGGCCTGGATAATCCTTCAAAAAAAAGATAACCGACCTTTTTTTTTGCAGTTGATCCCGAGTGGTACCAAAAAACAACCAATAAACACAAATCGTTCATCCAAAAAAGTAAAATAAAAAAGTAGAAATTAGATTTATGCGAATAAAAAATAATAACCATTAATGGAATGAATGTTATTCCTCCGCCAATGAATGGCCTTCCGTCACCGAAGGCGTTCGTATTGATTGATCCGCAATGGAGGTATTCTAAGCATATGATTGGATAAGGGTTTTTCCATTAGACCAATCATACGAACTTCTTCCGATATTTAGGATTCATCCGCTTAAGAGGAAGGGGTAAATATTTTGAATTTTGAAATTGTTTGTACCACATTATTCTTAATTGGATTATCGCAAATAATACAAGAACTTAATTGGCGAAATATGATTGACAGCAGAGCTCCCCATCGCACAACATGCTTGCACGCGTCCTATAAGTCCAATTGTTGCTCTCTAAATGTGGTCAGAAGCATTTATTGGTTACTGGAATTTCTGGAAAGCAAAAGAACAAATATCATTGGATTAAACCGTTTCGAGTGAACGCGTGCTAGTAGATAATTTGACTAGCAGGAGGTGAATATTGTTAATGTTTAGCTTTTAAGCTCTCAGTCCCAATGCCTCCTTCCGTCAACGAAATGTCAAACCAATGCTTTCTGCGAATAAGATGAGGCTCGATGGGCGTCGAATTCCGTTCCTACGTGGTGTCAGCCCGCTTAACAGCCCCAACGTGCTGCGCAGAATCCTCAGGAAGCCGTTTGGAGATAACTTGCCTCGTCCGATGCTTCCCGTGCCGAAAATAGCAGACAATGGATTGGATCAAGGGACAGCTGTTCTTCCCTGGGGGGAAAAAAAAAAAGAGAAAGGACTGGGAGCGACGAAGAACGGACAACGGGGGTGTCAGCGCGGCCGCACCGCTACTCCCAACGCCGCGGACGAGTGTCAACAAACGGATGATGATGAGTGGCTATGGGGCCTGAAAACCCTTCAATGCCAGACTAGTTTCTCCGGCTGGTTGTTCCGCTTCTTCCTCGCTTGGAATTTTTTTGGCGTTTTGTACCCAAATTTCTTCTTCGAACTCTCATTGTGGATGTGACAATGATGCTAATCAATCGGCTTGAAGAAGCAACCGGACAAGTTCATCCGCGGAGATACACCGAAAGCAGCAAATGATATGGTAGCTGCTCGATTTTCTAGACGAAACGCCATGCCGTTCTCAACGGTTGTCCGAGATGGCACCAAAAAAAAAAAAAATAGCAATCCTAAGGTTCCAAGGTTGCTACGACAACGCGTGTAAAACCAAACGCGTGCAGTGCTATAGCAAGCGTTGCTAACATGAACAGTACGATTAGAACCTGTCCAAAGATCGAAAACGGACATAAGACCACCATGCTTCACATCCTATCTTTTGGATCGAACCGAAATTTTCAACGAATGGTGAGTATGATAGTAGTATTCCGCTCTGGGAAAAGCTTTGGGACTGGTAGCTACTGGTCAACGTAGAACCATTTTCTCAATGGTCGGTCGAACGACTACTGATGGAGGCTGCGAAGAAGAATACGGCAAAAATACATTTTCCCAGTCATCATCGTCAAGTCGACTGACTATTTCACATGGCTAGTAAGCTCAATGATTCCGCTGACTTGCTGATTCTCTCGCGAACGGCCGGATTCGACTTTATTGTTGAGGGCTACAAAACAAGTCAGCAAATTGAATATTTCTACCGTTTGCGCCAGGCGAGGAGGCGTTCTCTCTACCCCAAGATCTACCCCAAGATCTTCCCCAAGCGCTACCCACTGCATCTTCACCACCCCCGGCATATGCGTCAGTGGATCATACAGTTACAAAGCATAGCTGCAAGAAACCCGAATCGAATTTTTGTATTCGGAGTTATGAATATATGTGCGAATGATTCTGCATCGCGCTAAAAGTTGACCTCACTCCAACATGATCCCCGGTGCGTCCCATCGCCGGCCCAGCAAGCCCCGGAGCAGGTTTGTTGCTCATCGTAGCGTTTCTACTGCGTATACGTCCGTTTATTGCTACGTTTAAGGCGATACTCTAGTAGTATGCTTGCTGAGGTTCGCTACTGCCGTATTAGCTTGCATTAGTTAGATCCTGGTGCCTAGTTCTCACGACCCTGCTCGACCTTTCCGCGTGGTTAGTAAAACTAGTCCTGCTCGCGTGACCACCGTCGCCGTCATGGGGCTTTCACGGGGATCAGGTGGGATTTAGGTAGGGCTTGGGGAGGGAGCTAGGTAGAGGCCCAAGGTCTAAGGGACAGCAAAGAAGAATCAAACTGGAAATAGAGAACTTCATAGATGTGAGAAAAAGCCAAAAATCTCCACAGCTGATTGGACTCGAGGGGTTTTGGGTGATTGATATAGGAGAGGCGGTCGACGATGAGGGGATTGTTGGATTAGGGTTTGGGGGGGGGATTGGTAGGAGGTGTGTAGGGGTGGTAGGGGCGGAGGGAGTGGTTCGAGGTGGATGGCACAAGAGTTTCTTCCTGTTGTTCCGAAGCGACACCCCGGACTGCCGCTGCGGACTACGAATGAAGCGAGGTACTGGGCCCGGTACCAATTACGAGAGGATTTCGAGCTTCCCGCGTCCGTGAGTCATGTAGAGTTTTCTCCGACCGCTCCGTATGACCTGGCGATAACTGCGGGAGCTAGAGTTACTGTCGTCGACGGGAAAACTAACAAGGTGAACAGAGTCATTGGGAGCTTCAAAGATGTCGCGTACAGCGGATCTTTCAAACACGACGGGAGGCTGCTCTGTGCAGGAAGCGCGGACGGGGTCCTTCAAGTGTTTGATGTGCAAAAGAGAGCAACGCTCAGATCCCTCAGGGGACATTCCGGGTAAGAACTAGACCTCTGCAAGGCAAAAAAAAAACATGCAATTTGACCGTGGTTCCCGCAGAAGGTAGAAATGATGCTTTATACATAGTTCACTCTGAGAGAACACTACTTTGAAGATATACATAAGCATTTAGTCTTTCGCTCCTAGCTGATCTATTCACCAACGACAAACGGACAATGGCACTGCTTGAAACATCCTTCTCACCGACGATTCACACTTTTTCTAAGCGCTTCCTTTCGCTACTTTCTTCTCCTCCACCGCGCCGCGCTTCCAAACGTGCGCTTTTGCAGGGCCATCCGCACTTCGCAGTTCTCAATGGACGGTTTACGAGTCTTGACTGGATCTGATGACAAGACTGTGAAGTTGTGGGACCTTCCCACTGGTCGGGAGATGGCTGAATTGAGTGGACATGAAGACTACGTCAGGGCACAATCCAGAGTTAAGGTGTCCCCACATCTTTGGGCCACTGGTTGCTATGACCACAAGCTTCGTTTGTTCGACCTTAGAACACAGAAAGCGATCTTCACATTGAATCATGACTATCCGGTAAGAAACAGCCTGTGGGAGGGGGGTCGGTGTTGGTTTGGTTTTTGGTCCGATTCGGCCTCGTTCTGAATCCCATCAACTCTGCAGGTTGAAGCGGTGCTGATCCCGCCGGGAGGTGGCCTGGCGATTAGCGCTGGTGGTCAAGAAGTGAGGGTGTTCGAGCTATTTGCCGGAGGTAGGATTTTGCAGCGTTTGAGCAATCACGCGAAGGCAGTGACATGTCTGGCGCTGGATGCCACCGAGACGAGGTTGCTAACCGGCGGACTGGACGAACAAGTGAAAGTGCATGATCTCAATACGTTTGATGTTGGGGCATCAATCTACTTCAAGGGGCAGCTGCTGAGCGTCGGTGCGTCACCGGATAAGTCGCGGCTTGCAGCTGGGTTGGCCTCCAGCAAATGTACAGTGAAGTTGATAGATAAAAAGTCTGTGGCAATGGGGCTGGACTGGGCGGGAGAGAGCTTGGCAGATAGGAGGAAGAGCGAGGAAACCAAGTTGTTTCGGGAGATTACTCGTGGACAGCAGAAGGAACACAAGCGGCAACCGAGACCAGGAAGTCTGCGGTACTTTCTCAGAGGAAAGAATGAGAACCCAATAGCAGGCGACGTGGTCATCGGGGAAAAGAGGCGGGTGAAAAGAAAATCTTACGACATGTATCTACGCAAGTTTATGTACGGCGCGGCGTTGGATGAGGCGTTGACGATGAAACGAATTGATGTCACCGCAGCGGTAGTCGAGGATTTGATTCAAAGAGAGGGACTTTGTATTGCTCTCTCGAATCGAACCCCAGAGCGCCTCATTCCAGTGCTCCGATGTCTAGAAAGAAACGTGTCCGATCCGCGGTATGCCGAGCTCATGCTGGTGGTTGCCAACATGGTGCTCGATCTGTATAGCAAAGTAATCGGGCGCTGGGTAGAGGTGGATACTGCCCTCGCACGTGTGCACAGAGCAGTCCAGAGGGAGACCCAAGCAAAGAATGACCTTATGTGTCTGGTCGGCATGATGGAGCTTGCGATTGGCACTCCCGCTGCCGACACCATACACGTGGTCAACGGCGCTTAGCGGCCTCGCCTTCGGTGTATTGTGTTTTGTTGTTTTTTTGTTTAATATGTAACCTTGTTTGCTTAATGGGAAGAGCAAAAGCTTTGAAAATAGTTTGCATCGTGATAAATGACGAGTCATGAGGAACCCCCGTTTGCGCCGCTTTTCTGGTTGGAGTATTGTGCGCATCGTTGTTGGGTATGCTCAAGGGCTCAGCCGATTGTCGGGCAAGCCTTGGATAGCTTGATGAATGCGATGCATCGGAAGCCTTAAAGGAGTCCTGCTAGTCTACCACTTTCGGTTTTTGTTTTTTTTGGCTTGGATAGCTTCAGCGGTACGATTCCCTTTTAAGCACGCGAAGCGGCCGGATTTCCGTTCGCTGGTCGCCTTCTTGTCTTGTGCGGATCTTTTGAGAGCGCCAGTTGTTCGAGGTCACGCAAGCGACTTGGCTTCTAGTTTAGATTTGTTCGTCAAGATTCTATGTTGTACAGCTTGTTTACTAGATCACTACGTTTCCTACTAATTTACATCTGATTTGTGTGTGTGCCACTCCGAACGCGAATTTCCGAAAAACCAGGCGTCCCTCGGTGAGAGGTGGACGTCAACACCCCCTCCGAGGGTTGGTGTACACGTCTGTGTACGTAATAGATGTGCAGAACTGGGCAAATGGACGTCTATACAGTTCGACGGGGACGCTCTTGTCTGCTTGATTCGCTGACAGATCGTCTCCTATGTTGCGAACGAGTTTGCCCACCTCTGTCGCTCTTTCTGGAGCTCCGTCTCTTGGCCGCTTTTTTCTCTTTTGCCTCTGCCTTAACCAGTTTCCTTTGCACAGCTTCAGCTTGCAACAGGCTTCTCTTATAGTCCCTCGGTAGTTCAGTTCTGTACGCCAGTCAAAATCACCGCTCCTTGAATTCAGACGCAGTTGGGGGCCAGAAGGCGCGATAGATTGGCCTACGAATGAGCAAAGAACCTACCTGGGCATTGACCATATCCTTCTCCCAGCCTCCCTCGCTCTGCGTTCCATTCTTTTAAATTGATGGAAATGACGCCCAAATTGCCTATTTATACCCCAATAAATAGTCGCCAGTCCCTCCTCCAACATTACTGCATTCACGTTGAATCGAAAGGGTCCCCAACCTCGGTACACCACAGCTATGACACGAGAGTATCTAACAGAGCACAAGACGAAACGCATTTCACGTTCTCCCTTCAGGAAACAAAACTCTTTCGGAAACTTTGTCCGCTATTGGGACTGAATGTGGCACGTTGCGTGCGTGGTTTTCATGTGCATACCTGTCCCTCCCGACCAGTTCAATCGTAACTTCCTTGTCAAGCGTGAGGTGCTCTAGAAACTCCTTTGCTTCTCTGTAGAATGGTTGCCCACTGCCTCCTTTAAATGGGCCTTCTGGAGCATCCAACCCTGCGAGTCGGACTCTGATAGACCTGTCCATTCTCTCCTTAAATGTGCTTGAGCTGAAATCTGTCTGAGGGTGGCTGCGCATGCTGTGTGGTAGGGGCGTATGGAGCATGATGAAGTTATCCCCATCGGGAACATCAACAACTCTTCCGCGAATTCTTTTTCCGTCCCGATACATCCACTGTGGAATTGACTTGACGTTGGGTAGGATTGTACGCATTCTCTGTACCAACCGAACCAGTGACAACACATGAAGCGTTACAGCAGAAGGAACCTTCGCATCTGGTCCTTGGTCCACAACCATTTCCTGTACCTGAGACCGGATCGATTCCTGAACTGTCTTTCCCCTGAAGATCACCCGCGGGTCTGTGGTGTGTAACGCCATCTCCAAAGACTCTACAGCACCTTGACCCCAATCCGTGAAAGCACCGTTACAAACCCTTTTCCTACATTTCGGCGAAACATTTGGCGGCCCAGTCCAGACGGGTAACCCGACGAAGCCAGGGTGGTACAAAATAGACATTCCTGATCCTTGTTCAGTTCTATCAAAGCTCCCGCTCAAAAAGGGCACCCCACCAAACCGTCACACCCACCACACAGAAACCCTAAACGACTCCCTCTCCGAAAAAACAAGAAAAAAAACACACAACACCAAAAATGCTTATATATGTGAAGACGGCTTCACACCAGCTATTCAGCAGGAAGAATAGTTTCGCCCTCTTCTCGTCCAAATCATCAGAACATTCCTAATACAACATTCTTCACCTTCCACCTCCACCACCATCACCACCACCACCGTCTTCCATCAAAACCGCCTCCATCGCCTTGCCTCATCTCTACATCAAAAAGTGCCATATTCACGTTTTCCCCGCTGAGCATTCAAAATGGGTATCTAAGCCCAATATTTCGCCCTTATCGCAACAGCAAGAGAAAAATAAAAATAAATCCAAACAAAAATTTGTATTTAAAGTCTTTAGAAATCTAAAAGATTTGGAGATCTCCTCATCGAAATATCCAACAACGGCAATGAAATATTTCGAGTTAAAAAAAGAATTTGCTAGAGGTTGACCGTACCCTTTCCTTTCGGACTTAATTTGAAGCTATTCTTCAAAGGGGGAAAACAGGTTTTTTATTTTCCAATTATCCTTATTTTGAAATTTAATGAGGCTGGGTTCTTTTGTGGATGACGCAACTTTTTGGATGAAACTTTCCATTCGCGAATAGAAGGGGTATACGCTTCTGTAAGATTTGCTACTCTTAATTCGTTAGTGTATCTTTTATGTAGCCAATTGAAGTGGATAATCAGTCAGTATCTTATTTTCGGGATCGTTCATTGGACGAATAAAAACGGTTTTTTGCAACGAACCCTTTTTTATTTGTTTTGTAATCTAGGTGTCGCCGCGGCAAGTGGACTGGGAACAAATATCTTGTGTCATGTTGAGGGTCGATGCGACTCATATGATATACCCAATTCCTTTGGTGCGTTTGCCGTACTCCGGCTTTTTTCTGAACTTGGCGGGACTGTGTGAACTCCAAACGACTTGTTTTATCAAGAGTGGGAGCAGGCAGTTCTAGTCTGTTGTCAGCTTTGTTTACTGGAAAACTAACAACCCCGGGTGGGTCCTACGAGAGTGAAAGTGGAGGCACAAACGTGTGACTAATAGCTAATCAGTACTAAGCAGTAAGCACCAAGTCCTAAAATAAGGTGGTAGTAGGGCACGCCCTATCTGCCCTATGCATATTACGGTACTAATTTCAACGGTGTTGCCCTGAAACGTGCCCTATCTGCGGGTCAAATCGTCGATTCCAACCTGCCAGCTCAACTTTTGATGCCCTATGGCAGGCCCTATGCAAGCCCTATGGCACTATGTCCGATCAAACCGAGGTAAGGCGAGGACCGATTCCAAGGTCAAGCCAGACTTCAGTTGCTCGAAGCTCCTCAAGATCTCCTCCGTAACCTGAAAAGGTACTTCCTTCTTGAGCAGGTTGGTGATAGGAGCCACTATAGCAGAAAAACCCTTCACAAATCTCTGGAAATAGGAGAGCAGCCCCATTACCGAACGCAACCCCGCGACATTCTTCGGAAATCTCAACTCTGCTACTGCCGCCACCCTGCCTGGGTCGACCTCCAGATCGCCCACATCACAATGAATCCAAGGTAGTCTGACCTCCTGGACTAATAGCGACTTCTTTGGATGGACAAAGAGTCGGTTCTCCCGCAAGCGTCCCAGCACGGCCCTCACGTGTTGGTAGTGCTGCGCCTCATCTTCACTGAATACTAGGATGCGAGTCCAATGTCGCGCGCTTGTATTCGAAGTAACACCTGAAGACCCTCATCCCCCTACTACCTCCGGGGTCTTCTTCGTTAAAGAGTTCGAGTGGGGTCTTCCACTTTATTGACTTAACGCGGAGTCATGTTCAGCACGGACGAGGACCGATATCCAGCGAAAGACATCTATCTTGCTTTGAAGAATGACCATGACCCTCTGAAAGATGTAGAATCGTCGGCGTACATCTAACGCACAAGGGAGACTCAATGTACGATGTTGAAATGCCAAAAATTTGGGAAGAGGCGACACCACACCGGAA